>BGPR01008094.1:22474-62905 GCA_013235015.1 Araneus ventricosus | reverse complement strand
TCGCAATATTGTATAATATTGTACGATATTGAACAATGGTCGCAATATTGTATAATATTGTACAATATCGTATAATTTTATATTATATTGAACAATATTGTGGATAGTGTTGTGCTACCTGGGTTTGGCGAAGGCGACAATGGACAATGCGTAACGTTGAGAACCAGAGTGGAATAACCCACAAGATTCGCTAAAATGATATTCATGTTCCTGACGAATTCAAATTATGATGACGGTCTTCTTCATGAGAATCTGAAATGGAAATCATGTTTTCTATAAAGCGAGTAGATCAGAGGAGCATGATGATGACAGCATCACACTAACCTAATCACCATTTCTGTGAAGTGTCGTTTGCAAAATGAAATAGCATACAGACTTATTCCATGTTAGATAAACTTTCATTTTCGTCTAAAATGATTAATTAAATGAATATAAAATGCCACCCAGTCTACGAAATTCCTCTTCCAAGGTTTTACGAAAGCTAGCCGTCCTTGAAACAAATCCTAAATTGCCAAATTCCTCTTCTTCTAATTAGACTACAAGATTTTTCGCAAGAGATGAATCCACTAAGAATTCGTCTAGGTAACTCCAAGAATTCCAGCTTCGACTAAATGTCTGCAGTTACATTCTCTCTCTGACTGTAGCCATCTCAGATCGTTGGCTTTACACAATCACCCAAGACAATTCCCTGTCTCCCTTTTCTCGAACTAAATGAAATTTGAGAGATTACACGTGGGGTAGGGTCTCCATTCTCCCTGAAAAGTAGATGTCCTCTAATTGCTATTTAGATCCCTGAATATTTAAATGCATGGAAAGTTCCAAATTTTCAGGTGCGTTGTGATGGCTTTCATAAATAAACCCTCATTAGCCATAGGGTTTGGCGGCCATAGCGGCGTTTAGTGCTGAGAACCATATTTGAAAAACCAACAAGTGTATCACACATTCTTTCCCATGGCCTTGTTGGAAAGTCCATTATTCTGCCACTAGATAAGTCAAGCTGTGTTAAGCAATACTTTTAAAAATGTCGGCACAATTTTTATGGAAAATAAAGTAAAATTTAATAAATGAAATATTAAACATATTATATTTTAAAGTAAATAATTATTCTTAATTTTTTAGGATGAATTTCATAATTTATATTTAACTTTTTGTATTTTACCTTTTTCCATATCTGCGCTAGCTAAACTGTATGAATGCATATTAACTGTAACCTGAATTTGTACTTTGTAAAAAAACGTGGTTTTTTGAGAACCATTTTGCACTTGCTCTTGAGATGTGATATGTGTTGTACGGTGCTCATTTTGTCTGATGCTTCAACGGAATGAATTAGTTAGATGCTCAATGCTGTTATATGGTATAATTTCAACCATGAACATTACACGTAACCTTTCAAACATAATGCTAACTTAAGTGCCAGAAATAATGGCACTAATAATCTAAATCTATATATATATAAAAGAAAAATTCACTCACAGACTCATCACGAAATCTCTCAAACCACCAGGACTAGAAACCTGAAATTTGAAAGGTTATTGCTTCTTGGATAGTAAGTGCTAATGAGAAAGGATTTCTCAAAATTGTAATTATATTTTAATTAATTAAAAATTTCCCCGAATATTAACGCTTTTCCTATAATAGTACAAACACAATTTTAACATTACCTTAAAGTTAAAAAAAATAGCTTTTTAACGACACCAATTTTATTTCCATTCGACTTTCTGTTTAATTTTAAATATTTTTTAAAAATTTTCTCAAACACAATTTCTAACGATATTTCTCTTGTTGTCTTCTGCAGGATTTTTTGGAGCATGCGCGGCAGAACTCCTTCACCGATCTTTTAAAAAAATATTAACGGAGATTTGATGACGGCGTGTTGTGCTATGACAGTTATTCCTGTCGATATTTTGAGACTTAATTTGATGAACCTTTTGCAAATTATTTGTAAATTTGTAGTCTTCTATGTTCATATTTGCATTGCCTAGAAAATATATGAAACTTTAAAAATAAAAAGACTTTGTAGTTGTTGAGATTCCGTTATAAAAACTCAGATCAAGTGCCAGAAATCCTGCTCTGATATTTTCATGCAAAAGTAATTTTTGCATCAAAACTATAAAGACATGAGTGTTATCACGAGTAAAAAGTTAATAATGTGTTACTATGCGGACGAAATCTCGGGTATCAGCTAGTAGTATGTTTACGGAATGACTTTGAGTCTGGCCAGGTACTTTCCTTATAATTGAAAGCTAAACATCTTTACTTTATTTATGATCGTATATAAACTATTTAACAGAAAAAACAAGCATTGATTTTTATACATTTATTACACATTTTGTTTATTACTGGGTGGTCATAAATTATTGAACACATTTTAAATATTAATAAAAAAACTAATAATGTTACAACTGCGTTTTTTTAATGAGAGAGCAAATTAAATGTTCTTTTCAGTTAGGTGGCATACCATTTCAACGTTCTAAATTTGCTACTGCGAGAGATTTCCACACGCAATGGCTACCGATCAGCAGAAGTCCATACGCCTTTTCTGGTTTCCTTTTTCAGTGTTTCTGGAATATCTCGAAAACTATTTAGTTTTCGAAACACAATTGATTTAACAAATTAAAGAGCTTAAAATTGCCTACCAATGCATGCTTATGTTTTTCTTCTAGCTTTAATAGTTTCGCAGAAAATGGCTCTCAAAAAAGGGAGATGTCGAATAATTTATGGCCACCTACACCAACGTAAAGACGCGTTACCTATCTAGAAAACACTTTTTTAAATGCGCTCTTTAAAAAAAAACGTAGTTTTAACATTATTAGTATTTTTATTAATTTTTGAAATGGGTCAATAATTTTTAACAATCCTGCATTTTTCACAATTTACAACACAGTCGTAATATAACGACATATTATGAAGATTATTACCTCATAATCATTTGTAATTTTATTTTCCTCAGGTATTTCATTTAAAAAGTTTATATAAAAATATGTCAAAGAAACGCTGAAATTAGACTGATGAATCAACTTCATAAATGACAAAACAATTAGTTACTTATTTAAATCTATTGTTTCCCTTTCATCTTGAGAATAATTATAACCAATTACCACAGAAACATTGCCACGAATTCCAAAAAAAATCCGAAAAGACAGATCAAAAGCTTTTGACTGCTCAAGCCGTAGAAACCAGTGTCACAAAGGAGTGGCATATCTTTCATTTAATTATATACTGTTACAGTCATGGAAAGTCGCTTCCCGGCAATGCAAGTCTTATGGTTGGCAAGAGAGTTTTACAAGGTGAAGCATGGAGTGACCTCAGCGACTCTTATGGCACGCATGACCTTGGCGACAAACTTGGCGACCATTTTGGCGACTTGGCGAGAAATTTGGCGACTTGGCGAGAAATTTGGAGACATTGGCGACAAATAGATGATTCCCGAAATGCAACCCTTTTCTCGATATTTCTATTAGGGGCCGAGATCCAGGTTTTTCCTGAAAATTCTATGTGACGTCACGGCCTAACGGGGAAAGTATATAAGACCGCGTTTGGATCACGGTAGCGTCTTTTGATCGACTGGTTACTTCGCTTTGAAGCGTGAACGTCTTCAGAGTATCCGCTGTGTGAGCTAATCAGCTGGTGAGCTGAGCTGTTAATGTCGTTACTAGTTATTTGCTGACTGTTTTTGTTGTTAGATATTAAAGTGCTGAACTGTCATTACTATGAATTGTTGTCTATTTACATTGGTAATCTGTGCAAGGACTATTGTTTCCTGTACTTGTACTACTTGTTTTCCTGAATATTTGTAAATAAACCTTCATTCTCCATTATCCTGTGTGTTGGACTGTTTACACCATACACCCACAGTAAGACTTTGTGCAACAATACAAAGCAAATTTGAAAGGAAGCTTTGCCATCATGTTCGTTAGTGCAGTCGATTGAATGATAAAGAATTATTAATAAGATGAACCTCAAAGGTTGCGAGAAAATTCGAATTCGCTCAGACCTTCTCTTTCCTCCTCTGTGATTTGATGGAGGCTTTGGAGGCGGAGAAGAAATTTTGTTGCTATTCATTCAAGACAAAATTTTAGGTCTGTGGGAGGCTTTAGTTTCAGATTGGTAATAAGCTGGTATATCTGAAATAAGGCTTATAATGTTTAATATAATTATACTTTCAGCCATTTTATGTAGGATATTTGTTAGGAAATCAAGAATTCATTTCAAGACGTGATGTTAATCCTATTACTTTGCGCTTTGTACTCGTGTACTGAGTTTTATATCTTATAAAATGAAAATAAGCTTGTTTGAAGAGATGACGAAAGAGACTTGACGTAACGAAAACAAACGAAAATTTCCTGTTTGGCTTAAGCGGTACTACTTTCACTTTGCCTTATACAGGAGAAATAAGCTTCACAGAGTTTGTTGAGTTGGCATAATTATTTATTTTATACTTGACGAAACATGAAAAATTCAGAGTAACAACTTTTTTTCTCTTTAATCCACTGCTAGTGAACTGAAAAAAATGATAAACTAACATATAAGGCGGAAAATTGTGCAAGATTTAATTCGTTTGTTTTAATACTTCGACAGCTAGAGAGAGCAAGAACCCTATGACGTGTGGCATCATCGCGGCATCTGGCAATATACTGAATTGTAATTACATGCAGAACGGATCCGCCCTCTTTGTGATGTCACCTATCGACCAATAGCGAGGAGCCTGTTGGAGTACTTGAAGACTGATTGTTTCTGTTCACCCTCTTCAGTTTGAGTCTTAAAGACTGATTGTTTCTGCTCACTCTTCAAGTCTGTGAGCATTAAAGACTGGATTGTTTTGCTCACCTCTTCTGTTGAGAGTACTTGAGATCGATTTGTTTCTTGCTCCATTCCCTCTCTGTTGGGAGTACTTAAAGACGTTAGCGCATGTTTAATGATCTTATGATTTGATTCAGATTTTAATTTAGTTGTTGTTTTATTAAATTTGTTATTTTGTTATCGAGTAGTCTTGCTTTTTGACTTTGTCACCAGCTCTGTGGTTTCTCCACTCTGATATATGTGAATAAGGCATGATAGGTTGAGAAGCTGATTATGTAGTATCGTAATTAGTTAATATGAAGCACATGAGTGTTAATCGTCTCATGTACCGACTACCAGGACTATATTAATAAATTTCAGTTCATCCATTCTGTAAATTTAACTTGACCCGACGTAGGCCCAGAACAGACGTAATAAATAAAGATGGTCAATCCTCACTCCTCAAATGTAAAATGATTGTCGTTTCTACTTATTTATAAAAAAATCCCAATTGAAATGTGGCTCAGACCAGTGCATCATCAGCAAAATCCATTGTTTCAACATCGGAACCATGTTTGTAAATATCAGAGGTATGAAAGTGAGGAAGAAAAATGGTTTTCTTTCACCTCTGTAGAATGCCGAAAGCAAGATATTTCTTACTAAACCTTTTGGGGATAGGAAAGAGAAGATTCCATGAATAATCTAACCATGAGGCTCGCCTGAAGCAAACAGTGCAGCAAAATCAACTCTCAATATAATACAATAAAATAGAATTATAAGGAAATAATTTGTTCCTAAATAGTCCAAAATATGTTATCTGAATTGTGTCTAAAAAACATCTGTATATCTTTTTTTCGATGAGTGACAGCTAATAAAAGAAAACTAATGATTATTAAAACAGATGAGTCTTTTATATGAGCAATTTGAAACTCGACCTCAACCAAATGACAGCAAAAGAGAACAAGCGGCAAAAGAGATCAAGATAGGAAGGCCACCCTCGTGTTGGAAGGAGAAAAAAGGAGCATCACACTATATGTGCCAAACCTGGACTGCAACAAGTACTGAGTCGCCATCGTATACGATGGGGGGGTGCAACTGGTTTGACTTCAGCGTACTTAGCTTTGTGAGAGAATTTGAACTTCCAGGGCTGTTTGAAATTCCGTATAACTTTGGTGTAAATCCTAATTGTTTATTCATTTTGATCTCTTCTTTCTTTTCATTAATCTTTTCCATTTTTTTATTGATCGCACTTTTCATTGTGGAAAAATAACCAACTAGGAAAAAAAAGAAAAATTGTTTAAAAAAATGTAGGAGGTCTGCAACTCAGCCGAATGGACGAGCCGCCACTGAATATAACATTTGCAATTCGTTCCGATCGTGGAAAATTCTATGATACATTTCTAAATGGTAAGACACACATCCTTAATTCAGATCGACGCAGCTTAGCTCATGAAAAGAAGTTCATGGACAGTAGAAACTGTCTATTGTTGCTTTCGTGAGACAAATCCTTTCTAACGTCACCTGGTGGCCTAACTGACGATTAGTGTTCAATTTGAAAAGTACAAAAGAGAGTGAAAAAGTCATTAAGTTTTAGAGCGTTATAGATTTAGTACAAAAGACACTTTGTATATTATACTAAGAACGAATGTTATAAATCTGCATTACTATTATCACTTCGTGATTTCGTAACCTGTCGTCATGAACGGGTTCAAAAAAAGAAAAAATATTTATTACAAAAGCATACCTTATCTCGTGTGTTCAAAGTACTCTCCGCCAAAATGGATTGATTTACTAGTTGAATTCCACTTTTACATGTTCTATATATATGTTCTTGGCATTAGCATAGCAACAATAGCAAGGTCATCAAAAGTCCTGCAATGTGTAGAAAAGCCCACACATACTCTTGACTTATTCCACAGGAAAGTATAATGCATTTTTCCTCTGAAAAAACCTTCCTCTTCTTTTGTTCATGCTCCAGTGATGTGCACTTTCTGGAAAATGCGAACAAACAAATGGATTTGTTAAGCACTGTCTTCGTATTAACGCCACAAGGTCTTTCACTAAATCGATAACTCCTACAACTCAACTGACTTTCTTCCATATGGTGTAACATTTGATCATAGGAACGCTTAACTCTCGAGTTTCACATCAGGTGGCGCTGTAAGTTGTCTCATCGCATAGCGCAGACGTTTACTATACCTAGAACTACTTTCATGAGTAAAGATGCTGTCGTTCTGAAGTTAAAGGGTGGTGGCCCTTATTCATGTGGGATCCCCTAATAGATTGAAAATCGTTTTTTCATCTTTAATAGGTATTACAAGAAAACCAACCAAAATATAACATTATAACCTGATAAATTATTAAAATCCCAAACAAACCTCGAGTACGGTTTCGCTTTTTCACAAGCTCAATATGAATGAAATTAAATTTTCTAAATGAAATAAGATATTCAGCTCACATAATACAATAAAATGAATCACAATTTAACCCTGTTTACCCCAATTCACTTCACAGTTTCTAAACCTAGCCATCCTTGAAAAATCTCTCTAATTGCACTGTCTCTTCTAAATAAAACTAGTAGATTTCTTCGTCAGAGATCCCAAGATTTCTATTTCGGTGAAATGTATGCATTGAAAGCACCTCGCATCATAACAATTTCTTCCCTCTCTTACTGTAACCGTGGTGAACAATACCTTGAGCATCTATTTAGAGATTTCACCTAAGATCGTATGTCCGTCTTCCTCTAAGCTAATTATAAATGTAAAGTGTGGGTGATGCATTCTCTTCCAACTGACTCACATTAGTATGAACTCTAATTGCTTTCATACAACTGGAAGTTTGTAGATCACTGAATTAAAATGGAGCGCCTTTCCGAACAATCAGTGACCTAGCGATGACTTTAGAGAATCGAAATCACTTTCAGAAGAGTAACCACCCAATCGCTTTAGGCTCTCAAAGACGATATCTCGAGGAGAAAGTATGTTAAACATGGATTTTCTAATTGGATAAACAATGTTTCAAAATTTAATGACCTGTTATGCTATGTTATATTGAAACGAATAATCATACATTAACTGTTCTATATGGGCGCATGTGATTGATACACTAGCGGAGATTTTGTTTATACTTTTTTTACATAGAGGTCGTACGAAAGCACCTTGGCGTTCTTAGAGGTTGTATATATTGTATAATATGGGATGAGATTTTGATATTTCTAAAACCACTCAGCTCCCTCGCTACTTGGAAACTGGGTGAGAGGTAGGTCCCTTTCTGTGCTTAAGGGTGTTTTTCTAGTTCCTCACATCCCGCTAAAGGCTTTACACTCTTTCGGCTAGGCCAAGTCTGCGTTTCCTTTCCTTTCCAGCTCCTCTTCGACGAACCGTCTAGTAATCGTTTGAAATTGGTGGTATAATTACCGCGAATCTGCCATTTGTATTTCAGAGTTACAGTGCTCACCGTGCAATGCAATGACTGTGAATCTGACATCTTGCTTTTATATTTAAATTTCAGTGATTTTTACATTCATATGGTCTTTAAAGTTTCTCATCTTGCAAATGTAAATATTTCGCTGATATATTGGAAATTTCATTTATTTTTCCAATATTTGTGCCAATTCTTCTCGCGAATTTTATCTCTTTCGTATATATATTAAGTTATATATATATATATATATATATATATATATATATTATGATATAATTATATATTCATTATTATGTATTATTATAATATATATATATATATATATATATATATATGTATATATATATATTGTGTATTGTTATATATATATGTATATATGTATATATATAATATATATAATATATATATATATAGCATATGTTACCGTTAAAGTAGTATAATAAAGATTTCATAGAATACCCAGTTATTCCATGAAATAACCGATCGTGTCCGTTAAAGTGTGAAATATGTTATTAATTTGATTATTTAACTAGTTATTCTATGAAATAACTAGGTATTCTATAAATTAACCAATGAGAGACAGTTAAAGTGTAAAAATAAACAATTTATCTAAAATGAAATTAAACTAATGATAGACAATTAAAATGAAAAAGAAGCAATTTATCTAATTTATGCAGCGTATAAATGGTATTTATGGGAACGTACAATAAAATCATTTGTTAGAACAAGGACTACTAAAATGACACTTGGAATCACAAAGAACATTATTTCTAAAACAAAAACACTTTTTGTTGACACACTGGGTTTTACACGAACATTTTTTAAATCCCTGACCAGTACCTAAACTTTGAGCTGTAGCAACCGACCGGAGCGATATTTGTACATCCGGTACTTCTTCGATTTTAATTCGTGCGCGATATATGATATAAATTATTTTACACTTTAACGGGCTGCAGATCGTTATTCTATGAAATAACTAGTTAAACCATGAAATACAAGAGAGTTTTACACTTTAACGGACACGATCAGTTATTTCATGGAATAACTAGGTATTCGATGAAATAACGGATTTCATACTTTAACGGTAACATATATATAAGATCAGGCTAAAAAGGTGAAATGCAGTGTCCATTTTGATCATGGAAGAGACAATATTTGCTTAAATCTTCTTTTATTCAGGCATTACGTTATTTCTTCATAGGTAAAGATTTAATTTTTACGTAGCTCCATGACCAGTATTCAGAAGGTTACGCCTGAGCGGCGGATTGTTGTTGAAAGCTTACACGCTGGCGTGAAAAAAGGGGAGAAATGAATGCGCAGAACGCTTAAGTACCCAGAAGAGGGAATTTCCCCTTTAGGAACTCGTGATTTGAAAAGAAAGTTGTAGAGCGTTTATTATGATGAAGTGGAAGTAATTAAGATGAGGTGTTGTTAAGATTATTTAGGAAAGTTAAAAAATTAAAATATCACATATATATATATATATATATATATATATATATATAAGAGGACAGTATGTGTGTGTTTGTTTGTTCATTTTTTGGTTCTATATGCAAGTCCATACCGTTGGACTTATGACGACCAAATTTGGAACAGTGATGGATTAGCACAAGAGGGAGCTAACGCCGTAAAATTATTTTAAAATTCGGATTAGATTTTTATTTATTTAATTAAATAACGAAAATTAAACTATTTTTAGACGTTTTTCACCAATAACTTCTGAAATACTTATGATACAAAAATTTTTACATCACCTTAAAGAGCAAAAAATTATCTTTTTAATGATACTAATTTAATTGTTGTACATTTTTTTCTCTAACTGTAATTAACGTTTCAAAATTCATTTTAAACTCAAATTGCAACAATGGTTTAATTTTTATAAAATGAAATTTAAACATTGTTTCATCAAATCCTTTATGCACGTGTTTTCACCACTGTTGAAGCTAAGAAATTATTGCTTTTTTTGGTCAAGGTAGACTTCTTACTTCCGCTGTCATTTCGTAGCATGCACTTAACACCGTTTTTGTTTCGTAGCTTTTAATATGCACTCAAATATCCAATGACGTTAGTTTAGTTATTATGCTATGCGTGTTTCAGTTTGATTTTATTTATAGTATTGATAGAGTATTTATTTTTAGTTTTTATTCCCCTAACTGAGGTTTAAAGTATTCGTTTTCTTCGAGCATTCTTCTTCAGCGAAATTCTTTCGGATGAGAATTCTTCTCGAGCTATTTTGACTTTCTTTATCTGATTTATGAAACATTTTATTAATAAGCTTGGTAGTAACCAAGTTATACAGTATCAGTATTTTTGTACATTGCAAAACTATATGAATTATTTAACTATATATTGTTCAAAATATAAGTATTCTTTTCTAAATTTCCTCGCATTTTCATTCAAACCATAGTGTTATAAAGTAATTAAAAGGCTATATTTGAAAGTTCTAATTCAACAAGAAAAGATTCAAAGAGGATTTACGTTTGTTGGCGAAAGTTGGTGACAATATTTTTACGGGGAAAAAACAGGAGGCCGGTATATGAAAAAATATGGATCCCGAGCAACTCCTGTTTTTCAGCAAGTATTGAATTAATACTTTTGTTTTATGTTTACATTGTAACTATTCCTTTTAAAAAACAATTGATTCACACAATTGTTCTTGTTTCTCCTTACCCAATTACAACCTTATTTTTGTATTTCAGTGTGCACCATGCGCTACTTTTCCGCGCTATAGCGTCTCGAAATAATAAATTTGAATTTTTTAGCTCCACCCTACCTTCTGTAATTTATTTTATTGTAACAAAAATGAGTATTTGAACATTTGTTTCCGCGAAGGAATTACCAAATAAATATTCGCGTAAATAATCGCAGTTTTGAGAAATTTTTTACAAACAAACTCTAACTGTACATCTCTGAACCATTAGTTTTAAAAAATACAGTGGTTAACTTTAAGTGAACTCTTTTTTTATTAATTGAGAAAAAAAACTCTGCTAGGTGTTTCAAATTTTTCGACAAACATTTATTAATTTCTAGAAATGTTTTCGTTTCTTGGTGTTTTATTTTTCTTTATTATGAATAGTTATTAAGAAAATGGGATAATAATATTTCCTGATGTTTTCTTAAACAACCATCTGCGTCACTTGGAAAAATGGTACAACGATATGTAACGAACTCTATTGCGAGATAATAATGCCAAAATATATAATTCTTATATTTTTCGTTGAGATCACACACACGCACTTAAACACGATAATACATTAGATGCTATCGTAAATTAAATAAACATTACACTTAATGTCTTGTTGGTGACATAATTATTAGAAAAAACCTACTAATCAGAATTCTTCCTTTTTACAGCCAAACGATTCTCAGAAGAGAATAAAATTAGAAAAATCTTCTCCAAGAGCGTTCAAAAATAATTTCTGCATTTGCAATTCCAGAGAAGAAAAGTAGAAGCTACGTTTGTTTTTCTTTTTAATTATCAACTTTTTTAAATTCTGCGTCCATTAAAACCATTATCGTTATTTTACACAGAGTCGAGGTTAGCAAATATGTTTTTTAATTAATGAAGATCACTTCCTCAGACAATTTAAGTTTCTTTTCAAAACTTTTGAAGATCATTTTCGTGTTTATGTGAATGGAGGTAAGAGTTCTTAAAAGGAATCTGCATACATGTGCGAATGCATAAAGATGTTTGAATAACTCTTGCGTAAAGTAATTTATGCAGTACATTTTTTTTTGTATTGTCTGCTCACATTAAAATAAAAAAATTGAAATTTAAGGAAAATAAAAGAATTTATAGAGCGATTCCATGCATCTGTTTGTTTAATAGAGATAAAATATTTTTCAAACAATTTTGCGCAAAATATATTGTTTTTTAAGTAGTTGGTAATAGAAGTCTGCAAGAAATGCAAATTTCGTACATCTTATTTACCATAAATATCTAGTCGAGCAAATTTATTCATCATTTATTAGTAAGTGATATTTACCTTAGCATTTAAATTAAGTTTTAGGAAATAAAATATTGCTTTATTTTTTATATTTTGATTTAATTGTATATAAATATTAAAATATAATATAATTGCTGTGGTTTCATTCGCTTATTTCGTTTACCTTTCATTTGACTTTCCTGTAAACTCAGTTCTTGTATTATTCAATGATATTTATCAAAGTATTTAAATAAAATTTTACGAAATAAAATATTGTGATTTTTTTATATTTTAATATAATTATATTTGAATATTAAAATTTAATATAAATGCTGTGGTTTCATTGCCATCTTAACTATCATAATTAATGTGTTTGAATTCTATATTAATTGGCAGTTCAATATAAGGCGATGTTTGAATACATTTAGTTTCTATTTGTCTTAATTTAGTGAAATTGACCATAAATAGAGTTTATAATTTATATTTGGTATCTATTTTTAATATTTCACTAAAAACATTCAAATCACTTGCACTGAAACCTAAAATTTACGAGCAACAACTCAGAAGATATTTCATAGGAATGTTATTTTAAAAGTAAACCTTTCACCCACAGATAGATTATATATATATATTTACAGTAATTGGCAAAACCTCAAGACAGTCTCCCAGCCCCAACCATGGATAGATTTCGACAACTTTCATCCCATACGAAAGCTTATGATTCCTGATATGCCCTCAATACATGACTGACATCCTCCATTTTCGAGATATATGGCAAAATATATATTTGGCAGCGAGCCTTAACTTTTTCAACCGCCAATTCACCAAGTTACAAACATAACCACAAGTTCTTAATATTATGAAAAAACAGCTGGTCGCCGAAGGTGACTAGTTCACATTAATTTACTTTTATTTTAAAAGCACACTATTATTTCATTGCAAAATCTTGTATATGGCTGAAATTATCTCCTTGTAGTTAAGCTAAATGCTAATTTCTTTAATCTAAAAAGTAATTTGTTATTCTATTTTAAAATTTAATTACATGCAAATTTTTATTGTTGTAATTAGTCAAATGTTTATAACTAACTCTAAAAGAAAAATCACAATTTTCGCATAAACATTCAACATAAAAATCATAGTTTCATAATCAAAGATATGCTGAACTATTATAGCATTCTTTTAAAGATATCATTGGTGTTGTTAGATATCGTAATTTTCCTGGGCTCGCTTTAATCCTTTGAAATATGACTGTTAAAATGTTTGTTTTTATTTGACTTATTATGTCTCTGAAAGAATACTGTGGAAATCTGAAAATAACCATTCACTGAAGGCTTGTAAAAATTAATTTATTATATTTCATTTATTTTAGATTTAACTTCACAGAAAAAAGAGTTTTTTTTCTAATTGTGGAAGTGATCAAAGTTCTGAAATTTAAATTTACATTTTTAGAATAAATTAATATCAAATATTTAGAGTCATTTCAATTTCATGCCTTGTATGGTTATTATTTTGTCAGAAATTGTCTTATTATGATCAATTTGTTTAACTAATTTGACGGATGAATTCACTATCATAAAATAGTATAAAGAAAAATTCCATGAGATAAAAAGTGTTTTTTTTTTTAAATTCTGGGAATGATCAATGACCTGAAATTTAAATTTACATTCTTAGGATGAATTAATGTCAAATGATAAGAGTGATTTTAATTTCATGTCTTGGATGGTTATTATTTTGTCAGAAATTTTCTTATTATTTTTCAATTTTTTTAACTGATGTGAAGGATGAACACAGTATCATAAAATAATGTAAAGACAAATGCCATGGTAGAAAAAATGGTTTTTTTCTACCATGTCCAATACTTACTTTCCATGTCCATGTTTACTTTCAATGTCCTGAAATTTAAATTTACATTCTTAGCATAAATTATTGTCAAATTTCAAGAATTATTTCAATTTTATGCCTTGGATGGTAACTATTTTCTCAGTGATTGATCATTATGATCATTTTTTTAACTGATGCGATGGATGAACTCAGTATCATAAAATAGTGTAAAGATGAATTTTATGAAAGCTAGAATTCATGTTCGCTCATGATATGTAATGGTATTAATTTATGTTATGAAAATTAAATTTATCCGGCCATTTAGAAGAAACTTTTTAGTTTCTTTTGTTATATTGTATTATCACGTGAATGGACACTATTTGTCTAAGCCAGTTAAATTTACCTTCTCATTTCGTGTCTTTAACATTTTCACACATCCATATTATGAGTTTCAAATATGAATTATTTATTATTTTAATATCTTCAAGAACTTTCTGACGGCTTGAAAACCACAATCATCAACAATTTAGAGTATTCTGATCCAAAAAGCGCAAACAAGCTCAACAAATACAACTATACGACGTTTTAGATTTTTCCCGCTACTTGTTCACCATCTGTTAAAAACCACGCAATTTCTTTTTTGATTGCATCCATCACTTCACGCAATAGAACCCGGACTGATAATGCTTATTCAGTTTTAAAGATAGTTTATGTCCAAGTAGCAAAACCATTCTTCAAGTGAAATAACTACCTATGTCGCTGCGACAATCCTTTAAACTGAAAGGGGCGTGGAGGTAATTTTTTGAAAGCTATTCCTCGAAAAGTTAGCTCAATGCGCCTAATACTTCGACTGCATTTCTTTAACCCTCTGATTCCTAAGACCATTGGAATAGAGGGACTTCAAAATACGGGAACTCCCTAGTTTCTCTTTCAATGATAAGGGAAAATCACTTCCACTCTCAAAAACCGCAATGACAGCTGGCACTCTCCGAATTCTAAGAACCACCTCCCCTGTTCCCCAATCCCTTCTGGGCGAACCACTCTAACGAATAAAGCGCGCGCTGTGGGTGTGAAATCAACCACTCTTATTGAAAGGGATGGAAACTTCACGGTGATATTCGGACGTCAACCGTCTTTTGCTTGAAGGGACGATTGGGACGATCCCGTATTGATAGAGTTAAATATTCAGCTATCTTCAATCTTGCGGCTATCTGGATGGCAAATAGCCTGTTTGCAGTTTTAAGGAGATGAAGTGGAAGAAGGCGACAGCCCACACTCAAACTTCCCTTTCGGGACGGGCGATGCATATTTAGTACGCTTGGAGTTTTCGCCCACGGACGGTTGATGCATCTTTGGTACGGTTGGATCTGGCGCTAACAGCCGGCCGTTGCATATATGCATTTTGAGCTGAAACAATTTTTAAAGACCACTAGATGGCACCCTGCGTCCATTTATTTTGAACTGAACATAATTATCGGAACCTGACCTTCAGTTCGTTCACTTCCTGCCTGAATTTGGTATTTTCTCATCAGCTGTTGGGGGGGGTAGCTAAAACGTAATGTAAATAAACAGAGCTGGGATGTTTCACTCTACACGTGGTTTGCGTTGGTGAGTGCGTTTCTGTATCTCACCGAATACTTTTATTTATTTATTTTCGCTTTGATGTCGGGTTCCTTTTGGGTTTTACCGTCAGTCTAGTTGCGTCATTCAAGTTACATATCGCGTAATTGCGTACTTTGCTTTTGATTTCGGAAAGCCTTGACTTCAGTTTATTATGGCGAGAAAGCGTTATTTATCTGAGGCAGAATATGCTCGTATGATAAATGATCCAATTAGCAGATGAGAGTGATGATTCATTTCAAAAAGAGTTAAAAGTTATATTTCTAGTGTTTTCTTTGCGTTCCTTCCTGCTTCGAGGTTTTTCACGCTCAGTTTTCGTTTTAAAATTTTGCTACCTCTTCTTCTAAATAGTGTTTCTGGTATTTTTTAAATTAATATTAAAGTTTATTTATGTATTTTGCCTATTAAAATTTCAGAAGAATTAGAATAAAAGCTTTCGAAAATTATTTCTCAAGGTAAGCAAATTTTTTATATATATTTTCATATAAATTAAAGGAAAATGAGTATTTAATGCTAATTTTATCGTATATCACAGTTTAAGTAATAATCTTAAATGGTACCAAAAATTACGACGTTAGGACTTAAACTATTTTTTGTGATTTTTTTTCTGAAGTTAGGCTTAGGCACGAAAAAACCCCGTCCTGTGGGACAATTCCTTTCTCCTCCGCTCCGTCCCGTGGGAAGCTCTTGGACGAAGGCGCGTCGTCCCGAAAGGGTTAAGGAGATGAAGAGGAAGAAGGCGACAGCCCACACTCAAACTTCCTGCAATTTCTAATTATCTGAGAGATAAAAGGCGAAGATATGATACCAGAGAAAACTTCTGGGTGGTTACTCAGATCTTAGTTCTCGCACGGTCGCAGAGAGAGAGAATAATAATTGTTAATTGGTGCTAGAGATTGCATTTTCAGAGAGTAAACAATTTGTTCGAAATAGAAGCATTCGAGGGATTCGAGAAGGACTGTGAGTAGGAGGCTGTCTTTGAGGAAATCTTGTAGTTTTATTAGAAGAGCAACTGTGTGAAATGAGGGAAGTGTTTCAAGGATGCCTAGGTTTTGAAACAACTGCTGAGGTGAAAATCTGTAAACTGGGCTAATTTGGGATTCCGCCTCTTGAAGCGTGAGACCTGAATTTTAAGATTTCTTTAGCCCAAAATGAGTTTCGTTATTTCTTTGTGAAAACGAGACTTGAGGGAAGCATGATTATATTAATAAGTGCCTGTTGTCGTAATCAAGCTTCAAAAATGAAGACTGTTGCACTATATCCGCGTTGCACAGTTTCGTTAACTTTAATAAATAAAAATTAAACAGAAAAATTCGTTATTTAAAGATTAAGATACTTTTTTACTGACATTTCGCCAACGAAATGTGTTAATTTTCGTATATAATCCGTATCATTCCTTATGCATTTTGGTTTTTCAGCTCAAAATGATGATGTCTACGGACTGAAGTAATCAGGCATCTTTTTCAATCTAATTCTTTACTGAGCTTAATTATGTAAAACACATATCAATATCACTTACAATCATAGTTAGCAATTTCGCTAATTTTAAATCTTTTACTACCATCTCTTTCCCCTCTCTCAATCCCGAAAGCCGATCAGTCCCAACTGCTACAGCTAATTATAAGGGGATCGCGTGATTTAGCATTGGGATAGTTAGGGCCGCCATCTGTATGTGGAAAATTATGCTACATACAGGAAATCAAATCTTGCATACATTTCAAACTATGCATTGCACGTTTCAAAAATATTTTAACCGCTTAAGGGCCGAGTTACTTTGTACCCTAAGGTATTTAGGACGAGTTACCTCGGGATAAAGCCTTAAGATATCCGAACTCGTTCGGAGCACTTTTTTCTTAAATTGTGAAATTATATGTTTTTTAGATTCGAATTAAATAAAGATTAATATTAGCATATGATTTTTGAGTATAAATTATTATAAATTTACAAAATTCTTGAATTTCTGCTGCTTTTTAGAGGAAATTCCCAAAAACTTCAAACATGCTACAGGTCAAACTTTTGTAATAATTCAAATAAAACTAATACTAAAATAAACTACATACTATGGACTAGTGCTTGTACTAGAATCTTAACATTCTTTGGATAAATACAAATTTTAGAGCTAATCGAACAATCATTATAAGATTTTCAGCAAATTTTCTATGTAATTTTTCAAATAAAAGATCATAATTTAAAAAATATTGTTACAATATACATTATTCTAGTACATTCACTAGAGAAACATTGGAAGAAAGTGTTCACAAAATTTTAGAACAATCGAATGATATTATCTTGAGTTATCATGTTTGAAGTTTGAAAAATATGCATAAAATCTAATTTTGAGAAAAATCAAATTTTAGTTTTTCCACGCGCTCAAATTGTGTATCTAAACTTTAAAAAAAATTCCTAAAAATATACTGACATCATATTAGCTTGCAAAAAAGGAGTTTAAAAGAATTTTTGACAGGTTTCTGTCCCTTTAAATGACAACTTTCGGCTAATTAAACGTCAACTTCCGGTTTTCGGTTTGTTATAAAACAATTAATATCTCATCTTCTAATTAACGTACCAACAAAAGTAAATATGTTTTAGAAAGGTAAATGAATGAACTATCGAAAACATCAAAAATTTAAAAAATGGAATTTTGGTCGAAAATCGACTTTCGAACGTGTTCGGATACCTTAAGCGGTTAATGGAACTAGTTTATTTTCAGTTCCTAACTCTTTATATTTCCACTGAGTCAAAAGCTCGAAGAGAAATTCTGAAATCAAGGAAGAGTCTTATGAGAAGATTTATTTCAGAGTTACCTATGTGGAAATTCATTTGACTCAGCTGTAATTTGTCTGTTAAAGTTCTCAATTCACTTTAGACCTTAAAGGCCTAGTGTAGCCTTTAAGCAACATACCCAATTTCTCTTCTAAAATCTTGGGAATACGACTGAAGCTCTAGATCCTGTTGTTGCCAATCGGATACATACTGAAATTTTAATTAAATTAATTTTCAACATATATATGGCAGCCTGAGTCCTGATAAAAAATAAAAATATCTTGATATTTTTCACTCGAGGATGCATCTTTTTTATCTGTGTTTGTACGGTTGATAATGCCATATTTTATTCTACAATGCTGAAGGGAATTCCTTATTCTGTGTTTGAAATTATAGAAATTTGTCAAGGAATTTTTTTTCTCAGATAAATCCCAGTACTGTCAGTTGGCAACAAACTGATTTTTAGCCATAAACTTTACCTAAAATAAAATAGCATTTTTTAAAAATATTTTCCTATGTTTCAAGAAATGAAAGTCAAAAAACATTTTAAAATTAATTCTAAAAAATTGGACTTTTAAGGTGTGCCGGCCGTGAGAGGAAGTCTACTTCTACAAGAATCGAAGTGAAGTGAAGCCTTCAGATCGAACCCGTCCACTATCAGAGACGATATGAGACTAGACAGCGACTAGCTCATTTCGAGTTTCAGTTTTTCCACTAGCAGTGCCAGTCTCAGACGCTATAGATGTTTCCCGTTTGATGACTTCGTTTCCTACGGCTCCTGAAGTAATTCGCCATGCAGTTCCAGTTCTCCTGCTGCTACAAGAATTATCCTTAAGTTCCAACTAAATCCAGAGAGAATGCTCCTAATCTTGTATTATGTAGATTGTCTCAAGTTTGTGGAATGATCCAGGAAATACATCGCATCGAATTATGTCATCTAGCTCTGAGCATCTTATTTCTTTTTGAATTATTTTTACATTGTTGAATTTTATTAAAGATTATTTGTTATCCATCAAACGTCTAATAATTTAGTGGAGTCAGACATACAAGCTGTTGGTTACAAAAAAGGGTTAAATTATCAATTGTCGAGTATCTAACCGTTTGAAGTAAGTTCTGACAAAATATCGCCTGATAACCTTTTTTTTCTTGGGATTTATTACCTAAAAACTTCTCTAAAATTCATCGTAATGCACGTGACGATTTCTGAAGATGGTTTCATGCCTTGAACATACACGAATCTTAAAGATTCTACTTGTTTGAATTCAGCCAGTTAGAGAAGTCCTTAATTTAAAAGGAATACAAGAATGTTTCTCCACCCATATGTTTCTAATTAGTATTGAGAGAAAGGACTGATATATGATTTCAGAGAAATCTACTGGAACATTGCGGAAGGTCTTAGTTCAGTGAGAAAGAACGGTAATTGCTAATCTGTATGTGAAACTGTGCCTTCTCCGATTCAAACAGGTAATCGAAAGAGGATTTTGAGTGGAAGACTCTCTTGCGAGGAAATTTTGTAGTTTAATTCGAAGGAACTATAGAATTGGGAAAGTATTTCAAGGATGCTTTTATTCGAAAGAATAGTGAAGGTGGAATTATATAGACAGGTTTGTTCTTCCATTTATTGGAATGTGTCAGTTAAATATCAATGTTTCTATGGTGTAATACAATCCATTTCTGGCTCAAATTGTTTCTAAAATTTAAGTTAAAAGAACACTAAATTTATCCAATATTGCTTAGAATATTTTATTTAATCACTAGGAACTCTCATGAAGATTAAAAAGATTTTCTCTGCTTTCAGAATTGTATTCAAAACTTTTCAACATTTCATGAAATAATATAAATGATGCCATATTCTCAAAAAGGAAATTTTTCTTTTCTAAATGTTTAAAAAGTAGTTTTAAAAATTTTCAACGCACGACAACTTGTGCAAGATTAGAAATAAAAATCGAATTTAAAACTATAAAATGAGTTTCGTATGATTATTTTTTCGAAAAAAGATCGATATATAGAAAGGAAAAAAAAAAGATTCGTTGGAATATTCGCTCTAACTATCGTCTGATATTTAGTTTCAATAAATTTACGTTGAATAAACAGCAATTAAAGTCATTCATATTCAGTCTTTTTCGCAAAAGTGATGTTTTATTCAAAAAAGGTAAACATATAGTTAGAATTTACAGTGTAAAACGAAAAATTCAAGCACAACGATTTTTCTATATAAATAAAAATATCTTAACTCAGTTTGAAAAATGTGAAGTATGCATGAAGAAAAAGAAATTTAAATTTATTCCACTGAATTTCCACAATTATATATTAATGCTTCTGAAAATGATTAATTTTATTCGTAGCTAACCTTGAATCGTTATTAGGCCCAGTTAATTTTCCACCAGTACATATAAATAATAACAGTTCACTTCTTTTTAATTTCTACAATTTGTACTTTTATTCAACGAAAGATTTTCTTATTATGATTTTAAAGATGCAGTTTAAAAATGAATACGCATTACTTTAAACCATCAGAATCTGTAAAAAGAATTCGGTACGGTTAGTCATTTCTTTTCTTCTCTAATTAACTGAGATGCTCCCTTTTTAAAAGATGCGTTAAAATAGCTTTAAATGTTTAAAGCATATCAATTTGTTCCTTTTTTTGCTTCCTTGTTTATAGCTCTCCCTTCATTTTTAATGCATGATATCTGAATCCTTCTATTAAGTCAATGAAGCTTATTTTTCCAATTTTTTTATATATCTTTTTCCATTCGCTTATTCACTTTGAATGGAGTACATGTATCAACTTGGTAAAAAAATTTGAATGGTTTTAATAAAAGTGTATGAAAGGGAATAATTAAATAGGAAGAAAAACCTTGAAAAGTCTATAAATTCAGACTGATTATAAATTCTCTACACTTTTAGATTAGCAGTCTTTCTGCAGATAATCTTGATGAACTCCAAGCAATAAAAGAAAGAAAATTTTTCTTTTGGTTTTGTTTGCGGGGGTCAACATTTGAGTGTGTGCTGAAGTTATTCGTTTTCATTTGTTACAGATTAAGATTCGGCAAATTTTAAAATGAATAAATTTTGTTAAATAATTATGATAATTTGTTCACTTAGAGATCAGTAATCTTATGGAAGCAAAATTTTCTTTATTCATTTCTATAAGTATTTTTTATTATTCATTCATCATAACAATACTTATAATTCACACTGGATCTTAATAGTCATAATAAGTGGTTATGTTGAATATATGAATGTCTGAAACCCCCCATGAGAAGATTTGAGAGAGTTCCAGTTAGTTAGGATTGGAATCATATTTATTTGGGCCAGATATTTACCTGATCAACATTTCGACATATGCCGAAGATCTCTCAATCGAGAAGAATGCGAATCCGGCTTTTCGACTGAATTGAACCCGAGCAGGAGGAACAAAGGAGTGGCGTATCTTTCATTTAATTATATACAGAGCAAATTTGAAAGGAAGCTTTGCCGTCGTGTTTGTTAGTAAAAATATGTCAAAGAAACGCTGAAATTAGATTGATGAATCAACTTCATAAATGACAAAACAATTAGTTACTTATTTAAATCTATTGTTTCCCTTTCATCTGGAGAATAATTATAGCTAATTACCACAGAAACATTGCCACGAATGCCAAAAAAATCCGAAAAGACAGACCAAAAGCTTTTGACTGCTCAAGCCGTAGAAACTAGTGTGACAAAGGAGTGACGTAAGTAACATAATAAGTGTTTATGTAGAATATATGAATGTCTGAAACCCCCCATGAGAACATTTGAGAGAGTTCCAGTTAGTTAGGATTGGAATCATATTTATTTGGGCCAGATATTTACCTGATCAACATTTCGACATATGCCGAAGATCTCTCAATCGAGAAGAATACGAATCCGGCTTTCGACTGAATTAAACCCGAGCAGTGAATGTCAATTCTATTTGAAAGGATTGCAATTCTAACCAGCGAGACTGAATGATTCCTGACATCGTCCCTATGTAACCTTTTAGCAAATGGATTGTTACTTTCTAAAAGCCATCACAACTTCCCAGATAATTGAGGAAGGAGTTTCTGCGCTTTTAAATATTCACCGATCTGCAAACTTGTATTATCTGAATATCTATTAGAGGATTCCTACTTTTAGGGGGGGGTGAGGTGGAAGAAGAATGAATTTCCGTCTTCACCCTCAAATTTGTAATTAGTTTAGAGGCGAAAGACAGATATTATGATGTCGAGAAATCTCCTGGATGGTTAAGCAAGATCTTATAGTTTCGCCTTAGTTGTAAAGTTAGAGAGAGGTTATTGTCGGTACGAAGAAATTGTGAATTCAGAGTGCAGAAGGTCGCTCAAAAGGGAAGTTTTCAAGAGTTCGACATTGGATTTTGAGTAGAATGCTCTCATACGAATAAATCTTGTAGTCTGATCAGGAGTGAAGCTGTTAAATTTAGAAAGTGTTTTAAGGATAGTTAGATTTGGATGAACTGCGGAAGTGAAATTTCGTTGGCTGAGCTGATCTGTACCTTCGTTTGTTAAAGTGTGTGAGCGAAACATCATTGTTTAAATAACTTTTTTCTTTTAGGACATGGCAGTTCACAGATATGGAGAGTGCCTTTGTAACATTGTAATCTTACTCCAGCTTTCCGTAAAAATTATTTAATACTATGCGTAGAAACTATCATTTTCTAATATCTATTAAAGAATGAAAACCATTTCTTAAATAAGAAATAAAAATAACATTCTTTTCCACCTCAAATACTCTGTGTACAATACATATATCTGGTGTTGTAATAAATTCTGTTTGAAAAACATTCGATCTGTATTTCTAATTATTATTTTACTTGAGTAATAAATCAGAAAGTGTTATCGCTTATTATTTGAAACATGGATTCCTTGATAGTCTTTTATTTTTTACAGCATGTAGTGTTCTTGTTCTCCATTACTAAAATGACTTTACAGCAAAGAAATTAATTCTTGAACGTTTTTCCATCCTTTTGTTTTATCAACGTTTTCAGATCGACAAGAACTCTAGACAGAAAATTAAGAAATAAAAGGGTGTTTCTATTAATGCTTCTTTTCTCTTCTGATATCAATTCAACAACTTAACGTACTCAACAAAACGATTTAACACTATATCTTTCTTGTGTAAGGTGAAAAAACTGTAACACTTGCTAAAAAACAGATAGAAGATCTGTTTCCTTTCCATTTGATGATATTTGTATAAGCTCTATTACTTATTAGAAAGGTTTCTACTTATTAAAAATGATGTGCTAAAAATTTGCACTCATCCCCTAATTCATCAAGATTGCTTTGTGTACGTGCCCTCTTCCTCAAGATTGGTTTGTGTATGTGCCCTCTTCCTCAAGATTTGTTTGAATACGTGCCCTCTTCATCAAAATTGGTTTGTGCACGTGCCCTCTTCATTAAGATTGGTTTCTGTACATGCCCTTTTCATCAAGATTGGCTTGTGCATTTGCCCTCTTCATCAAGATTGGTTTGTGCACGTGCCCTCTTCATCATGATTATTTTGTTTACATGCTGTCTTCATCAAAATAGGTTTGTGTACGTGCCCTCTTCATCAAGATTGGTTTCTGTACGTGCCCTCTTCATCAAGATTGTTTTGTGTACATGCTGTCTTCATCAAAATAGGTTTGTGTGCGTGCCTTCTTCATCAAGATTGGCTTGTGTACGTGCATGCCATTATCAGGCACTTCTGCTCAATCTCAATTGCTGCTTAAGCCACAATATAAAAAAAATTAGGAAACACCAAGATTGGATAAGAAATAAATAGAGGAAAAAAGAAAGAGAAAAAACATTATAAGAATACAATTATTGTGAGTGACATGGACTTCACCAAAATTTAACAAAGCACAAATGGTTGGCTGTCCGTATGACATTATGAAACAGATTTATTACCGTGGTTTGTGCGGAAGGGACGATTTTGTAGTTTTGTATAAGAAACTTTATTTAGAATTGTTGTGAGTAAAATAAAACTTGAAAACAAATGAGTGGATTTGGATGATCTAAAATGATATGCCTATAAAAAGATTTCTAGAAAGTTTTGTGATGTGATCTCCCACCTTCTCTACTCTCAAGTCAGAGTGTAATACCGAGTTTCTTATCAACCAGGCCACGTTTGTTATTATGAGAAAAGCTTTATTAGGAATTGCTAATGCCCTCTTCAAAAATTTGTACTTTATTTTAAAATTTTTTTATGCAATGTTCACTGGAATCCAAAAGTTTAGCACAGTTTCTAAGATGCGGAGAAATTGGAGTTAATTTGGATACTATGCCTCGCAATAAGTTGCGAAGAATCGTGGGAAATAATATCGTTGGAAGTCACATTTACAGCGATGATTCCGTCACGAGGACATATGTGTGTGGGGAAGGGGCGATTAGAAAGTGATGAAGGTGAAAAGGGATGTTTTATGATCCCGTTTCACAGAAAGCTGGTTATTTTGGAAGTGCACAATATTTACAGGTATTTGTAAAAATAGCACGAATATACGAGAAGATATAAAGTCTTCGTTAAAAATCCAAGCTTTTTCGAATGTTTTTTGCTTATAATATGCAATGTTTTCAATCAATTTGTACGGAATCTACAAAATACTTGAAATTTTGTAAATGAAACACTTAATTAAAATTTCAATTAAATACTTTGAATATTACAAGAAATGTGAGCATTTATATTAAATAATTTTTACTGCGTATATGCGAAACGTATCGTAATTTTTTGGTTTTTCATAATTTCAAAGCTAGATATATAGGTCAATTTATATAAAAATTCCAGTTCAGCATCGTTAGTTAACAGAAAGTTATCGGCGTGCAAAAGTTGAATGGCTTTTTTTTCTCTCAGAGAAGCAAAATGATGAGTGTTCATGCATAAACTGAAATTTTTTATACTTGAATCTTCGAACAGTAATATTGAATGTTAAGAAGGTCGAATATCCATAATACTCATTTATAAGTACACTTCAAACTATGTACTTATAAATTAAATACAGAATTTAAATTGCATTTCGATGATACCTATTCGATTCTAACTATCATCTTTTTTTCTCTCAGAGAACGAAAATCATTCAGCTCTTGTAATGCCGATATCTTTCTGAATATTAACGGTTTTGAACCGGAATTTTTATTAAGTTGTCCTATATATATGGTTCCGAAGTTATGAAATAAAAGTTATGCTATGTTTAGCATATGCATAGTAAAAAAGTATTTACTACAGGTACTCACATTTCCTACGATATTCAAAATATTTTATTTAAATTTTAATATTATTTAATAGACTGTAAGTTCGTGCAATTTGGTTAAAAACCATGCATGTTATAAGCAAAAAACCTGCTGAAATATTTGGGATCTTTTAAAGAAACCTTTATATGTCCTCAAATACTCGTGTTATTTTTACGAAAATGCTTGTAAATATTAGGCACATCAAACGTAATTCGCTTTCACCTTTCCCTGAAACGGATAGGTCGAAATCCCTTATGGTCTTCATCACTTTGTCCTCATGACTGAATGTCCTCATGACTGAATCTTCACTGCAAGATGACTTCCAGAGATAGTATGTCCCACGATTCTACGTAACTGATTGCCAAACATAGTATCCCTAATAGCTCCAATTTGTTCTCATCTTAAGAATTGTGCTAAACCCTTGTACATCAGTCTGCAACTAATAACACGCATATTTATTCAAAAAGCTGTGTTTAAAATTTGCATGCGTTTTCTTATACATTCTTTCAAAAGTTTATTTGTATTTTATTCAATGTACAACTCATTACACGAATATCAGGCCCTAGAATAATGAGATTTACTCCGTTACTTGGTGTGACTTCTGATACCCAAATAAATAACTCTTATAAAACGTATCAAAGAATAATTATATTATACAATACAAGTCTTATTTTAGTAAAATCAGCCTGTTTGTAATCCAATAACACTTCGAAACTCAAACCTTTCACATTGCTGAAATTTCTGTCTACTGAACGGCAACAAAATCTCTTCTGTGTCTTCAGAGTTCCGAACAAATCACAGAGGAGGAGAGAATGCCTCAGCAAATGCGAATTCCCTCACAAACTTTGAGATTTGGCTTATTAATAATTCTCCAGAATTCAGCATACTACACTTGCAAACACGATGCTAAAGCATCCCTTCAAAATTCCTTTGATTGTAATTGAGTGAAAGACTCGCCATCTCCTTTGGCATACTAGTTTCTTCGATTTGAGCAGTCAAAAGCTTTTGCTCTGTATTTTCCAATCTACTGGGAATTCGTATCTGTGTTTGTGTGGTAATTGACTCTAATTAAACTCAAGATGAAAGGGGAATAATATATTTATGTAGGTAACGACTTGCTACGCCAAAATTAAAGTTGATTCCTCAATAGAATTTCTGACTTTTGGAAGAATTATTCATTCATACACGTGGAAGATGACTTTTAAAATGATATATTTCTGTAAATGTGTTTTGCTAATGCCCATAAGGAAATACTCGTCTCTATTTTTCCTGACGTTTCTTATACATAGATGGCGATTAATAAAAACATGAAGTTTATGCATACATAGATGGCGATTAATAAAAACATGAAGTTTATGCATACATAGATGGCGATTAATAAAAACATGAAGTTTATGCATACATAGATGGCGATTAATGAAAACATGAAGTTTATGCGGAGTGTAAAAATATCATTATCTTTCAAACAAATAAGAATTTTTTTTTTGCTTTTAAAATAAACGAAAGTTTTATTGAAAGGCCATCAAAAGATACAACATTCCTCACTTTTTCAAGAAAGAAATGGATTTCTACAGGGAAGAGTTTTTATTTTTTAAAAATGTGGCTATCAAGTCAATTTTTTATATCATTATAAGACATATGGAACTCTCCAGAACGGGCGCTATGCATTAATTGAAAAAAATGACAATCTAGGAAAAGAACGTCTGGTGAATAAGTTGGCAGATGCAACACATCTCGGTGAAAAGCTTTCAAATTTCATTGACTGGAATTGCAATAGGCTAGTAAGAAACAATATTCTGTTGCGAAATATCTTGCCGTGTATTTTTAAGTATTTTTATAAATAATACTTTTATTTTTCTTCTTATTATCTTTTGATTCCTTTTTATTTTTAAATTTTTAGTTCTATTTCCAGTGTAATTACCGTAAAGAATTTCATTTCTTTTTGTATTATTATTTATTATTTGTTTCCATTGTATAATTTCTTATGTCTTAGGATTGTATTTTTTTCCCATGTAACTACTGGAATCAACACAGACATTGATGTCTGAAATGTTTTCTTCTCATCTGCATTTCCTAGCTTTATAAGGAGCCTATTTGTAATTTTTTTGAAGTGCTCCTTTATAAAGGTAACGTTTTCGTACTATGCAAACATTCAGGACCCGTAATGTCTACAGGCATCTAAAGCGGCTATTATTTATCCGAGCTACTGTGACCGAGGTGGCCTGGTGGTAAGGTCTTGTCCTCGGTGCCGGAGGGTTACAAGTTCGAAATCCTGTTCCACTAATGACCCGCCGAGCAAGCTGTTCTGGAGCACGCTAAATTCGTCGGAGACAAATGTCCTACGGCTGGTGTGTTGCGGAAGTTTGGAGAAGAGGGCGCCATCTCAGGTGTCGTCTTCGTCATCTGATCGCAGTTCAAAATTAGGAGATCCGTCCCAAAGAGGTCCAGCACCTTTCGAATTTCTGCTTTGACCTCCCAGCAGGCTTACCCTTTATGTCAAGATGAAATACCGCTCGTATTTCCTTGATACGCTATTGTAAAATATCAATTTTTATGAAGCTAATTATTAAATTTAGGTTTTAATTGGGTAAGAATTAATAAAATACAGTTATTTTAAATAATTTTTATTTAAAGACGAATGGGAAAAATGTAAATATAACACAAAATCAATATAAGATGACCAAAGAATCAGCTGAATGAAGTGAAAATACAATAAAAAATTGCAATATTTCAACTGAAATATTTACATCTGTAATTTGAAACTATTAGGACAATATGGAAGTAAAAATCAATTGAATTTTCGAAATAAAAAGCCAGAAGGCAGTTTTATAGTCATTTTATTGCAAAGGTCTCGAGTGTCCCTGAAACGCAAATTGCAGATTAAAAGAGTCCTATTAACGTCTCGAATTCGAAACTATGACTATCAGTTCGTCGAAAAGAGCTGGAAGAATAGCCAAGGTCGTGATTTTGTAGCGCCCTCTGGTGAGAAGGTATAAAACGAAATTCTTCTCTCACATACGCGCGCAGCTGGAAATTTAAGAACATTGAATGTATCAGTTATCCGATTCAATATAACTCACGCACAGCATGTCCCTGCACTTTAAGAGCTTTATCCAATTAAGAAATCCGATGTTTGACACTCTATCCCTATATATCGTCTTTGAGAGCTCTATTAGCGAATGGGTGGTTATATGCTAAAAGTGGTTTCTCTAAAAGTCAGCTCTATGTACCTGATTATTCCATGCTTATAAATATTCAGTGACCTGCAAACTTCCAGTTATTTAGAAAGCAATTAGAGGGTTCCCACTTTTAGGGTGTTGAGTTGGAAAAGAAATGCATTCCCCACACTTTTATATTTATAATTAGTTTAGAGGGGAAAGACATACATAAGATCACGGGGAAATCTCCTGGACAGATGCGCAAGGTCTTCGTTCTGCCACGGTTACAGTGAGAGAGGGAAGTAATTGCTAATCGATGCAAGAAATTGAGCTTTTCGAGTGTAGACATTTCACCCGAAATAGAAATCTTTGTGAGAACTGATTTGGGTTCTGGGCAGAATGCTCTCTTAGGATGAAATCTGATATTTTTATTTGGAAGAGGGACAGTGTAATTAGGAAAGATTTTCAAGGATAGCTAGGTTTAGAAGAATTGTGAAGTGAAATTGAATAACCTCGGTTGAATTGTGATTTATTTTAGTTGAATTATGTGAGTTGTTTATACTATTTCATTTAGGAAACTTAGTTTCCTTGACACATAGGGCATGTGAGAAAGACTAACCGCACTCGAGGTTTAATTAATATATTTGATGTCTTACGTACAGGTTGTTATGTAATACTTTTTATGTCGTACTCCAGTTTTTACTTAATATTTTTGATGTCGTACTCCAGTTTTTAATTATATTTTTGATGTCGTACTCCACTTTTTAAATATTTTTGATGTCGTACTCCAATTTTCACTTAATATTTTTTATGTCCTTCTCCAGTTTTTACTTAATATTTTTGATGTCGTTCTGCAGTTTTTATTTAACATTTTTGATGTCGTTCTCCAGTTTTTATTTAGTATTTTTGATGTCGTACTCCAGTTTTTGCTCAAAATTTTTGATGTCGTACTCCAGGTTCCTAGGCAATATGTTTTATGTTTTGCATTGGTAATGCCTATTGATGATAAAAAACGTTTTTCAATCTAGCAATATATTTAAAATAATTAACATTACCAGATCTTCAGTCCCCCACCCCAACCACTTGGCAGATTTTGACGATTTATATATATATATATATATATGTATATGTATGTATATGTATATATATATATATATATATGTATATGTATATATGTATATGTATGTGTATATGTATATGTGTATATGTATATGTGTATATATATATGTGTATATGTATATATATATATGTATATATATATGTGTATATGTATATGTATATATGTATATGTATATGTATATGTGTATATGTATATATATATATGTATATTGCGGAAATGTTCCTTTTCCTATCATCCAAAAGGTTTTAATTAGAAAATATCGTATATGACTGGTGTACTGCGAGTATAAATTTTTCCTTCACTCTCATACCACTTATATTTTGCAAAGAACTTCAGTTTACGAGGTTTGAAACTATAGTTTTGCTGAAGATTTATTAGGTTTGAATATTCCAAATAGAATTTTTTTTATATCAATAAAACAGAAACTATTATCATTTAATATTTGAGGAGGTGACTTCTTGACTTCCATTTATTTATTACGTCATAGAGGGTTTAATAAACTAAACTAAACTGAGCTACTAAGAGGAACAAGTTGAAATGTACTGAAACACGTGTTCTTATTAAAAATGTCGAATTATAATAGTTATAATCGTTTACATTAAACTTTTATAATCAGGGCAAGACTTTGTGTGCTATCTGTCTTTAGGTGTGCAAAAAAATGATGAAATTATCTGATTCCTTTCGGAAACAGTAATTTATTTTTCATTATTTAATAATTGATTTTTCATCTTCTGAGAATAAAGGGAATTATTATTAATTCAAATTTCAGTTCGAAAGCTCGCACCTACAAACTCTAAATGATGCAGTTGATTCGAGAAGTGTAAATGGATCACAGTACCTAAAGTTTATCATGGAATATTCACGTAAATCACGTGATTTATCTATTCTGTGACCACTATACCAATCAGTGTAAATATTGTATTAAAGCGATTGGTAATTAAATTACATATTAACGCGAAATACTTGTTTTATATTTTTATCCCAACATTTCCGAGGAAAACTGCGGCTTTCTTATGTTTTATTTAGAGTAGATTTTGGTGGCGCCATCTTTTGACAGTATATAGAACTACATTTCTCGTATGCGCAGTAAAACATTATTTACTAAAAATGCTCATATTTCACGTAATATTCAAATTTTTGGATTCAAATTTTAATGCTATCTTTCTTTTACGTATTGTCAAGTATTATGTAAGTTTTGTACAATTTGAAAGAAAACTCTGCATGTTATAATCAGAAAACATGCTGAGTTTGAAATTTTCAATTTAATACCGATTTTTACTTATATGCGGATAAATAGTTTTATTGTCTCTCTCACTTTGGGTCCAGGTAATACTCCTCTAGCTCTTTCAAATGACACCAGAATCAACCTCCTAGCTAAACGCGTTTCCATGCTACACTTATTTATAAGCTTACATAAAGTTAATTTATAACAATCACGCGCATGCGCCTACATTGGTACTATGGCGTCACAGGAAAAACAAATACTACTCGACCTACTCTTCCAGATATGATCTATCCGTTGTGGGGGGGTCCGTTCTTTTTGCATTATTAGTCTCGTAGTTATTAGCGATTCAAATCTGACGGTATTTTGTCATACAATAAGATTAGACCCACTATCACTGTAACGAGCGGAAAGACGTTTTTACGTCAAAAAAAGTGCTATATAATATTTATCAAAATAGAACAACGCATGCGAAATGCTTTCTTCGCCAATCAACATCTCCCACACTATTCCTTTTTCAAATCGTTACGTGGTAATCGTATAATCGTCTTGAAAAGGGATGTGCGAGAGATAAAGGGGGGACTGAAGGATTGCTGAGATATATGTCACGGGTAATAATCTCAGATTAATATGAAGCCATGAAAAGGACAGAATCTTGAGGCGTTACAACATAATAGAAGTGAGGAAAATATCCTCCCCATCCAACCCCTTCCTTTCGTTTCCATCGAAGAACCAATAAAAGCGGCATCGCAAATTTAATATCAGAGACTCGTAAAGATTCCGAGTAATTGAGCATCGCCACGTTCAAAAGCACCGCTCTGAGCACCCCTTTTGTCGTCTGCAACCGTATAAGAACATTCCTAGCGGCACTCTCTCCACCAATTCTGTAGGTCAGTGCTGACGATAGTTGGTGAATAGGCAAGCCCTGCAAATGGTTTTTGTGAGGATTTTTCGAGAATAGATGAAGCGAATATAACGGTGTAGAAACGGTGCGTTGAAAAGAGAATTACTTTATGATTTGTGTTAGTTCAATTACCATATAGAGTCATATGTTTTGATTTATTAAAATGAGTAACTGAATTACAACAGTGCAATCATTCTAGGGTGATTCTGTAATAAATTTATGAAATTTCGTTTATCTTTTCAAACCATTGAAAAAGTATGTTGAGTCGGTAAATAAAGTTTCCTATTTATTAATTCATGAAAACGGATTCACTTAGCTGTTTTACAACATGGAATACTTAGAACATGTGTTCATGACTCGGAGTTCTTGACTTTCCTCAATCTATTTAGTATTTATATTAGAATAAGATTAGAAGACACAGATAACTTAATGCTTCTAATTTAGATAATGAACCGTATTATTTACTGATACAGAGATACGCAAGAAGAATTCTTAAAACGATTGGATGTACTAGCTTAGTTTACTCAGCCTATTAAAGACGGAACAAATGTTTCATCGTGTAAATTGGAAAAAAATATATAGGAACTCGTGATCCGTCTATAACGGATGGCAAGCAAAACATCTTTTATAAAAGATGTTTTGCTTGCCATAAATAATAATACGATACTAAACATAATACACTACATAACGATACTAAATAATAATATACTTTATACTGTTCAACGAAAGTGTATTAAGAGAAGCGAAACAATACAAATAATTAAAAATTCAAGTTACAGCCTGTTTACCTATGTAAAATACGAGGCCTGACATTTAAGTAAGGACCGTTTTGAAATTAAAACGAAACAAATAAAAAAATCGACGGGAGGCTGTCTCTGCGAAACGGCCGCTGGGATTGAGGGGCGTAGACTTACTTACCTTACTCAACTGTGACAAAAGTAGCTCTATGTGACTATTAAATCTATAGTCTATAGTGACTATTAGTCTAGTGTGACTATGTGACTCTATCCATATAACATTCTTCGCGATTTTCACCAACTTTGTAACTCAACTGTTACTAAACCGTTATTAAAAATTCTAAAAATGTTTTTGCTATGTTCAATGTCTGTTAAATGAAACTAAAACCAACTCTCTGTGTTATTTGGTTGCAGATCTATAAACGTTTAACTTTAGCACGAAATTCAACGTAATTCAACAATTCTTGAGTGATATTTCGCATGAACTTCAGATCGATAATTAAATTGCCTTAGTCCGTGTTTGCGCGCATCTGTCGCTGTGACGTCATAAACATTTTTAGTGATTTTAACTACCTTTGCAGCTCGACTGTGACTAAACCGTATTTTCTAATTCAAAAATTATTTTTGTAATCTTCAATGTTAACCTTTCTCTGTTAGATGAAACTAAAAACAACTCTCTATGTTGTTTGATTGCGGAGCTATAAGCATTTAAAAATACAACGAAAAACGTCATACTTTTTTCCTTTCCCGACACACCATTATACCACTAAGGAGAGACGTAATTCTACGTCAAAATTTAAAGCAATATTTATTTTCTGATGCTACATACAATTCCCTATATTTGAACATAATTTAACTGTCGGTTTAAACATTTATAGTAACGAATAAAAAGATTTTGGAATCTCTCTCTTAGCACTCTGCCAGCTGTGATGGTACTATACACTTCTTTATCAGTGCCGCAATGCCTGTCACTCAGGAAGATGTTCATATGGCGGAAGAGGTGGCCCTTTCGGCAAAAAGCCCATTCACAAAATATCCTGCCCATCCCAAAATACAGTTGCCAGGATTTTGCGATTGATTGCAGATGGCCAATCAGAATGCAATTCGATGTGAACGTTTTCCAGATCTTCTTGAACAATCTCACCCATTTTCTCACTTAACTATCACTCAACCCCTGGGGGGGACACCTGTAGTACACGGATATGAGTTGCTGCTGTATAAGTAAAGAGGAACTCGCTTCTCCTGAGGGTACAAAAATGGTGGTGTGGTTCTTAGGGTCCATCTCCGAAGACAAGTCGCACCCCGGTAGAACGGTGATTCGTCGCATGAACAGCTCGTAATGAGGGTTATCATGCAAGGAACACAGTGCCTGACTACGCTGTCGCGGCGGCCGGTCTTTCAACGTAGAACCCGGATGCTTAGGCAGGGCGGGGTGATGTTCCTTTTGGTCTTACCCTTTTAACTATCACTCATTGCATTGTAACCATAGCCTTCGCTTGTCGGTTGGTATGTATCCACAAATTTGATTTTCCCTTTCTGATAAAAAATAGATGATAGACTGTATTTCATATTCGGAGGGGCGTTCGATTTTCTTAAACACTTTAACCTCACATTACGAAGTGAATATACTGACAAGGTGAATACAAATTATATAGGATTCTGGGCAAAGAATGCTGGGAGTCTGCATGCAAACTCATTCTCGCACATATATGAAATTTGAAACAGTATTGACAAACGAACCTGAAAAGTTGAATACACACGATCTCAAAAACATTAAAAGTCACACTAGGTTTTTAAAAGTTGTATATAGTTTTCTTGATAACATAAAAACACGTTAAAGATTTTCAAAAATTTAAACATTACACCTAAAACCATTTTTAAGAATAAAGGATTAAATAGTTATGGAAACAATCACATAATCATTAAAAACACACTAGGAATTTAAAAGTTGTTAACAGTTAATCTTGCAAATACCAAATGACATATCAAAAATATCAAGTTCGTCAAATAACTGTTTCAAAAATTTTATAAAATTTATATAATTAGAATCTCTCTTAAATTTAATTTAAATATCACAAAAGCATTAGAAAAAACTGTTAACTCTAAAATTTCTAGTAAATCCTGCACAATTTGTATTGTTAAATAAGTCACTGCAATCAATAATATTATTGATGGCCTGAAAAAAACAGAACGCAAGAAATATCTCTTCAGGATAAGAACTGGGATTGTGAAAAATACTATATAGATATGAAAAGGATATATCCTGTGAACAAAAATTATAATTCTTGTAAATCAAATAATGCATGAATTTATTTTCCACTACTTCAAGAATTTCGATTTTATTTTTTTAGTAGGGATCCCAAGTAACACTTCAGTATTCAAGTTTAGATCGTAAAAACTAAATTATAGGACATTCGAAGCCAGATACTCGGTGAATTCTCCAGTGTAGAGAAATTCTGGATTCTCTAGTGAGTCAGTAAGTCTAGTGAATTCTCTACTACATACATAATATAACAGTTAAACGATGAAAACTTTTATATAATAAATATATTAGTCATTAAGTAACAGGTATAACCGACATTTCTGTCAATGATCTTTTGCATGGGACATGGGATGTATTCAACAGACCGTTAACGAGATCACTCTTTTTAAACAAGTCCTATATTTATATTTAGCTTCTTATCTATAAGGAAATCATGGATATACTGATTTCAAGATGGCGACATCTTTTTCTGTAGGAAAAACAGATTGATACAGATAGATTATTTGGCCTTTCGTTACATTGTCCAAATTTCGTCGTAAATGGTTAAAATATTAAGGTTTTGAATAAGTTTAGCAATTAATAATTAATAAAGCAAGTTTAAAATTGGAAAACTTTCGGAGCAGCTGGAAAATGGAAGACATATGCGTATTTTCTTAAACTTTCTTTTATCAATGAAACAAGAATAGCGAAATGCTCCTGAAAGAATGCCAAACGAATTACCACAAAACAAATTTCCACCAAACGATATTTAAAATAATTTTAAAAATATTTTCATATACTTAATGGTGTCTTCCAGAATGATTTTGACACGAATGATTTGAATGAAAAAAATTCAATGATCTTCTGATAATTTGTAATTCAAACATAACTTATAATCATCAAGAAATAAATCACAGCATAAAATTGCATTTGATTTTGTGGAGCTATTGAATTTCGTAATGAAAATATTTAAATAAATACCACTGACATCTTTAGAAAATGCTTAAGATTTTTATGTGGTGAAATCGGAGATAAGCAAAACAAATGAAATTTCTTTTTTCGTAGACTTGATGACTCCATGAATAATATTTGTTCCCTGCAAAAATATTTCACAATTACATGATCACCATTAATGAATAAATGCATCAAATCAAGACTATTTTTTTCCTCATGGTTACACAAAATTTCATATGAATCTGAAAAAATAATGCTGAAAATTAATTTACACATTTTTTCATAAATAACCAAGTTATCCAAACATTCTAATCTGAAACGTAATTATCGTGAAATCGAATTAAGAGGGTTTTTTTAACTATTTATATAAACCTGAAAATGTGTTTCAGTTATCCTAAAAAGAATCGCTAAGAAAGAGATCTTCGTTAATGAAAATATTTTTTTTTGCTAAAGTCGACTCATGCAAAATTACGATAATGGTTTTAATGGCCACACAATAAAAAAATTGATAATTAAAACAAATGTTGACAAACTGCAACTTCTACTTTTTTTCTGCGGAGTTTAAATGAAAACAAATTAATTTTGAGTGCTTTTAGAGAGTTTTTTTTAATGCATTTGGAAAATCCTTTGTTTGTCAAGGAAATATTTATAAATAGTGGTTTGTTTCTTGTGTTTTAAACCTGGTAATTGTATAGTGTTTTTTGGATTTATGATGCCATATTTTCTATTATCTTTCTTTAAATGAGTGTATATGGATGGAAGAAAAAATATCGTTTTTTATGATTATTGAGCTCAGTTGTTTGTACGCTGAAAGCGTAGTAAATGGTTATTTCTGAAAATATTATATTTTTTTTACTTAATACGCGTGTTGTATTAACTTAACAGTGTGTGAGATAAAACATTTCTTAAAATGAAATAATGCAAGACGAGAAAATTAGAATATGATTTTTTTTTTTATCTATAAATAGTATTCTCGAAAAGTAAAAGATGTTTGTAAGAATATTTCACCGACATATTGATAGCTGCAAATTGATAGTGACCAGATGAACGTTTTTAGAGAAACATAATCTGTAATACAGAGAAAGGGTGATTTAATATGAATTTTTTGATAAGCTTGGTAGATATTGAACTTGTATCCTCCCACGGATGCATCGAAAGTTGCAAAACTCAGTAGCTGAGAGAGGAGTTGCTTACTGAAGTGTCGTTCACAATTGAAAATATGCGAGGTCCATTCAAAATGGCCTCCATATTAAGGGCTTCAAAATGGGGCGTTAATAAGATTTAACTAAACTAACCCAACAGAAGCACAGAAACAAAACACTTTCAGTTATTGTTATACATCTTCGAATCAAAACTTAACTTAATAAAATCTTAAAATTAACAAAAATTTAATAAAGACACTCTTTTATTAATGCAATAGAACTAATTTTTTATTTTAATTATTTTCTTTTTTTTAGTTCTTAATTTATAATTCATTATTATAAATATTACAGAACCTTGAAATCAATTTTTATAAAATTCAATATCAGGTGGCGCCAATCGTACGGAATCAAAATATCAATAAATTAATTTCGGGAAATATATGTAGTCATAACCAATACAGAAATGGATGCCACGGTGGACCAGTGGTGAGACTTCGGGAACGGAGGGTTCCAGGTTCGAAGCCCGATTCCACTGCAAATCCGCCATGTATGGGGAGGGACCTGTTGTTCATCATGCATGTCAGTTCCTGAGTTTTCGACGGTTTTAGGAATTGTTTTGTTTTCTTTTGAATTGTTATCATGTCCATTGTAAAGTTTTTGTTAGATCTCTTGTGAGCTTCTGCGCTTTTGTGTAGTTTTTGTAATGCTTATTTTCTCTCGATTTTTGTTTGTAACTGTTTGGTTTTAAATGTTATTGATTTTAATTTTGTTTTCTTTATTTTTTGAATGAGTTTTGAGTTTTCAATGTTTAGGTTTTTTCGTTTTTGCTCTTTGAGATTTTGCGTTTTGTGTTTTTGCTCTTGATATTTTTGTGTTTTGTATTTTTAGTGTTAAGGTTTTTTTTTGTGTTTTTGCTCTTTGGGTTTCTGCGTTTTGTGTTTTTGCTTTAATATTTTTGTGTTTTGTGTTTTTGCTTTAATATTTTTGTGTTTTGTGTTTTTAATGTTAAGCTTTTTGTGTTTTTTTTCTTTGAGTTTTGTGTTTTTGCTCTTCATCTTTTTCAATTCATTCCTGTGAACGATGATTTTTTAAAAGTTCTGTTCACCCCTTGGGGTCCTTTGTAAATTCTTTCTTAATGTAGTTAATTTCTTTTGCTTTATGTTTCCCTTCCGGCCTGTGGAAGGCCTTACACCCTCTTGGGTAGGCTGGTCCGGGGCGGGTTGCAAATAAATCAATAAATAAAATCATACATATTGTTGTGGACGTTTGGAGAGGGGGTTCAGCTCATGTGTCGTCCTCGACATCTAACGGCAATTGAAAAGTTCGTTGTCCGTCCAGAAATATCCCACGTGCTGCTTTAAAACGGAACGTTCGTGCATCTAAACCAAACCAACATACAAATGTACAAATTTTAAAAACTCTACCACATTACGAAAAGAGTGAAAAATCGAATACAAAAATATATCCTAAAAAACATGAAACAAAGTTAGGTTAAGGCGACACAGGTATCATCTGAACAATATTTTTATTTTTAATATTAGGAATTCGATTTTAGTTTTATTTTATATAAGCTAATACTCTATGGCAATTTCACACAAAAAATTGATTAATTAATTGATTTAAAAATTGATTGAAAAATGATTTTATTGAAAAGTATTTGTAAAATTTAATTTTTAAAAAAAAAATTAACTTTTTTCACATCGCTAAGGCTTTTTTTAAATATCCATATTTTTTTGCAAATTATTTCCATGTACCGCATAATATGCTACATTAAACTTGTTGTGGATTTCTGTCTACTGCTTATATTTAATTTATTAATATATTTTTATTGTTAAACACACAACAATTCTCAAAAATGCATTTATTTTAACTTTGACATTTTTTAAAAAAATTACTACACATTTTAGAGTTAATTCCATAATAAGTTCCACAAACATTACAGTTTAGAACATGTATAAAAAATTTCACAGCCCTCTTTCAATTATTAGAAAAGCCTGAGGGTTTCTAAAAATAGTATATGAACGAAAATACAACATGGAGAAATATAAATTTCAAGTTTTCATTCCTTCAATAACATTATATAAAATCCTTAGAATAGCTTGTAACTTTGACAAAATGTTAATTAACTTATTTTAAACAGCTTACCATAAAAAGTTGCAAGAAGTTGTGGCAATGAAATATTATAATTGTATAATGCATATATAAAAGGAAAACAAAGGAAACTTCCATATTTCATAAAATTTAATCTTAACAATTTTTTAAAAAATAAATACTTTTTTCGGAGCTGATTCGATGCAAAGTTCTGCTACTAGCATAAACTTACAACTGGCATAAAAACATATGCACCATTATTTCCCTATTTGTAACGAACTAATTTCTCCTTGCGCTTACGAGCTAGTTTTAGTTTCTTCTGTTCGAAATTGTATAACAGTATTTTCCTTCTTTTTCTTCGATAAACCCTCCTATAGTCTTTACACATGGCCAACATTCCCGCTGTCTTGTTAAGTTGCATTTTATTTTCATTTTGAAGAAGTTTAAGCGTTTCAGAAACTACAACGATCTTAAGTCAGCGTGGCACAACTGTTTACTCTCCTGTCATAAATACAAAAAATGTTCAATAACTTAATAAAAAATGCAGATACAGCTCTGAAATTTTACAGGCATATTTAGAATGACTGAAGGTATCATAAGAGCCAATAAAATTTTTTTCGCTAATCCTATGATTTTTTGGTTACTGTGTTGCCTAAATGAAATTGTGTAACTCATTCTTCTGAAAGTCCATTCTGTACTGTTCATTCATTTCATAGATTCATTTCTTTCTCCACGCCTATTTATTCCCAAAAGTGTCCAATACAAAAATATTCCTTTGGATTTTCTTATTCAACCAACTATCGGCTGCATCGATCAACAGAGGAGGTGAGGGTGGGCCTAGAAATGTTCTTATACGGTTGCAGACGACAAAAGGGGTGCGAAGATCGGTGCTTCACGACGTGACGATAGTCAATTACTTGGCGTCTTTACGAGTCTTCCGTATTAAGTTTGGACGGCAGCCTTTATTGGGTCTTTGCTAGATATGAAGGGAGGGGAGAGATGGGGTGGTCGGGCCTTTTCTCAGCTCTTCTAATGTCTCGCAATGCTTCAAGGTTTGGGCTCTTCGATGGCTTCATATTCGTCTGAGATTATTAGCTACGACATATATCTCTTCAGGCTTTACTTCCCCCTATATGGCTCCTATATAGTCCACTTTCCGGTGATTACTCGATGTTTATTATCACAATAAAGGTGAGGAAATGGAATTGCGTGAGAGATGTAGAATCGATTAAGAAGTCTGTTGTTTTTTGTTGCATTCTTTGCGTAGCGATTTTTACATCACGCAATTTACAGAAATAATGTC
>BGPR01008094.1:2256-20495 GCA_013235015.1 Araneus ventricosus | reverse complement strand
TGTTTGTGTGTAATATTTAGACTCGTTTATTTTTGTTATTTTCAGGAATTTAACATGATAATGTTTATAGGCTGGCCAACTATCTGTAAATGGCGTCATGCATAATGCAAAACTCATTCGAAATTATCTATAAACCAGAAGTTGGACTTACAGCTACCATATTTGGTACGTAGTTATATTTTGGGTAGTAGCTGCTCACTAAGATAGAGTTGCTCAAAATTATAATCAGATTTTTAATTATAAATTAATCGAAATGTTAACATTTTTCCTCAGTACCTTCGGATCATGATATTGCCTAGAAACCATTTTCAAGCATTTTAAAATTCACACAATTAGATTTTAAGTGTGATACCAATTTTATTTCAGCATTCATTTTTTCTCTAAATTTAATAAATTTTAAAAAATATTTTACAACAATACTTTTTATTGTTTTAGTCACTGCATTTATACAAACTCGCGTTGCGACGCCATTAAAAACATTTTCTTGTGTTTGCACATTGTCGTTCTTTATATAAGTTTTGAATTTGTTAAACTTAAATAGTTAAAACTTTTTGTGAGTTCCGACTAGAAAATTTAAGAGTACCTTTCAGTAAGATTTAGCTACCTTGTCAGACTCCACATTTCTACTTATTCGCATATAAAATGGTATCTAGAAAAATAAAATGTAAAACCTCGAGAGGTAATTCTATAAAAAGAAACTCGAACACATTAAAAACTAATGAAATAGTGTGTGAATTTGTTAAACTTACATGGCTAAAACTTTTGTGGGTTCTGAATAGGAAAGTTAGAAGCTGCGAATTCATGCCAATATCATCCATCCTGTACATATTTATACAAGTAGTAGTTCACGAGGTCATATAATTTTGGATTTGCGATTAGGGAAGGCATCGACTATTCAGCACAATAGAACCTCCGCAGAAACTACTGAATTTCGTAAACCGTTTGCGTCCAATCAAAATATCTCCCTTTTAGAAGCAATAACTCCCGATAAAGCCTCTGACAAGCTCTTTAGCTAATGGAGGGTTATTTCCTAATAGCCTTTTCTCCAAAGGTCATATTACAGACCTGATAGTCCATGACAGCGGTTCAAAGCTTTAAAATATTCAGTGATCTGCAAACTTCAGGTTACCCGGATAGCAATTAGGAGTTCCTGCTTTTAAGAGTGGTAGTAGAAGTAGACTGTATTTCTATTCTTAACCCGTTGCATTTTCAATGGAATCAATTCTTGCGCACAAAATAAATGTAAAGTTGTTCACTCCACTTCAAATTTTGCATCAACTATGCATTGTGCAATTGATGTTCGTACCAGTAATCATGTGATATTATTAGGAAACTCACATAATTGTAAATATTTGTTCTGTATGCGTCCTAAATGTGCTCCTTTTAAAATTCACTGTTTTTTTAATTATTTTCGAATGGAGTTAATTACAAATAACTTTTTTACTTTCAATAGTATATTCATATTGGTTGAACTATCGTTTTCAAACTGGAGACCCAACAAAAAATATCAATGAATGGTATCTTGATAATATATGATGGTTGTCAATAAAGATATAATATCTTGAAAGATAGTATTTGAATTTGATCACCCATATGACTACCACTTTGTCAGGAAGTTTACATTTTGATAGGCTTCTTAAAATATCGGGTAAACATGCACGGTATGGTAAATAGCTTCATTACCAAATTTCAAGTTTTTACACCAAATTTCACATAGTCACAAGAACCCGTGAAATTCATAAAGTTGATACGAGAATGGATCCAAAAAAAGGCTACAAGGGTAATAAAACAATTTTTATTAACGATAGACAGAAAATGCAAAATGGAATTAAGAGGCATACTTGCCTATCACTTTTCCACATAACCACCAAATCTATTTAGGCATTTATCTGAACGTAGGACCAACTTGTTTAACCTGCTTTGTTAGAAATCACGTCCCTGCACACTATCCAGTTCTAGTTAGCTTTTTCTCATCACTGTCTGAAGAAGACCTTCTTCCAGATAAGTGTTACTTCATATTTGGAAAAAGGAAATAGTCACTGGGTGCCAAATCTGAACTGTATGGAGTGGCTACAGACTTCTTACTGGAACTTTTGTGGCAATTCTTGTGTTTTGCAAGAAGTATGGAGCCTGGCATTGTCATGCAGAAGAAGAATGACACCATCACTCAACATGCCAAGACGTTTGAGTCGGATAGCTTCACGTTCAATGACACATTATTTGTTAAAAATAAACAAACCACAGCTCGCTTCTCCAAGCGACAGCCCTTTTCTAAACGTCTTCACATTTCGATCTCTCTGACGCGTCTGCAAACTTACACTACCAACACGTACAAGAGCTATAAGGCAATTATCACCATCTGTCTCCACTCTGAGGAAAAATATTCCCTCCACATTAATTACTTTTCAAAGGCTGCAGCTTGTAACCTTTTCTTTGGATATAACCTCGTATTTATTAACATGTTAATGTTTTCAGGCTGACTTACTATCTGTAAAATGCTAATGAATGATACGAAAATCGTTCATGAAGAGAAAAGTCAAAAGAAAGAAACTAGTAGTATGAGGTGTACCAAAATGAAATGGAGACTACAGTTATATGTAAAGAAATTTTAATAATAATATTCTAATTACAGTTCATGTGGAACAGTGCAACTATAAATAATCGCCATTAATATTGCTACACTGATCTCAGCCCGTAGGAAGGGAGTGGATGGTTTCAGTGTAGAAACTGCTGAGTCAAGCAAACACCCATTCTCGCCGTCTTCTTATTCTCTGACAGATGCTTGGACACCCACTGTGCACAAACTTTGCTATAACCAAGATTTTTGGGGATTATGTGATATACAGCTTTGCTTAGCGACATTTCAACAGCAATTACATGTGTGGTCATCCGACGATTCTGCCGTATGAGCTCATCCATAGACGAAATCGTGGCACTGTTCGTCACAACATGGGCCTGCCCAGGGCGCGGCAAGTAATTGATATTTACGCGTCCCGCCTCATAACGCTGACACCATTGGAATATGGTACACCGTACGAGACACTGCTCTCCGTACACCTCTTTCATCCTGTGATAAATTTGTGAAGCATGCTCCCTTTCTGCGAGAAAAAATTGGATAACTGCTCTTTGTGCTGATCTGGAGGAATCTATCATGCAACGAACTGCGGAAAAAACTATCCAGAAATGAGGACATTGATGCGAAGCCGTTAACTACGCAGATGCGACTGGGAATACCACCGCGCCATCTATCGACTAACACATTAACTCACTGGGATTTGATACAACGCCGATACAGCTAAGGACTACTTTTCATTTGGGCACACCTTATATAAATAATTGCTGTAAGACAGACAGACGGACAGTCGGACAGATTTAGAGCCTCCCCATACCCCTTTGCATGTAACTATTATAGTTACTAAATGCTTTCTGTAAACTTCTTGATATAAAAATCGACCGATTACACATACAATGCAACGGCTAATGCAAAGAAGTCAGACGAATAAACGCTAAAACATTAACATGCGATGATGTTTCAGACTAGAGGCTTGAATTTCCTTTGTTTATTTGTTCAGTTTTGAGATAAGCTTTCGAAATCAGTCCGATTTATGCATTTACGTGATACATGTCAGGAACGCCGCATCAGTTTTAGAATCCAACGAACTTCCTGCAGCTAAAGTAATGATATGACTACACTGGACATGAAACAGCTGGTTATTAAATGATACATGATGATTACACCGTGGCTGTGATTTCGCGTCAATTGCCTTTAACCTTTCTTGCATTCGTATTATGATTTAAAAAATGTATAAACTTTATTTTCTTTTCAATATCTAAAAAAGGAAACGATGCTCAAATGTTTGAATGAGCAAAAGAGAAAGATTAGACATTTTAGAGAGTTCTCGTTAGGAGAAACCAAAAGCTGCGAAACAGTTCCAAAATTACCATTCACTAGATAATCAAATAAACAATAGCTCACACGATCGGGAAAATTTAGTTTTATTAGAAGTTAATTCGACACAAAGCAACCCAAGCACAAAATATCAATGCATTTGAATGGCCATTTGTCCAAACAGCAAATTCCACCGTTCGACAAAATACCTCCTGATAACCCTTACGGTTAATAGGAGTTATTTTCTAAAAGCATGCCTAAAAGGCATCGCAACGTGATTGGTAATTCGCGAAGGTATTTCTATGCCTTTGAATATTTTGCCAAATTTTGACTTATTTGAATTATTAGACGACTCCTAAATTTGATGCAAGAATATTTCACCACCCACCACAGATACATTTCTAATTAGTTTAGGGAGGAAAGGCACAGATAAGATCCATGAGATTTCTACTGGATGGTTAAGGAAGGCCTCAGTTCTGCCACGGTTACAGTGAGGAAGAACATAAATTGCTAATTGGTATGTGAAACGATGCCTTCTTCACTGCAGCTAGTTTGTCGGAAGTCGAAAGCTCGGAATAACCGAGTTGGGTTTTAAGAGGAAGGCTCTCTTGCAAGGAAATTTCGTAGTTTAATTAGAAGGGAGAGTGAAATTCAGAAAGCGTTTCAAAGATAGTTAGATTTGGAAGAACTATGGAAGTGATATCTCACAGACATGTTTGCGCTTTCATTTGATAAACTATGTGAGTTGAATATCAAAGTTTATATGGTGTAAAACTACTCTGTTCCTATCTTATTCTGTGTAGGAAATGACATTTGTTTCAAATGTAGACAGATTGTTCGATATTCAATTTTTGGCATGCATCGTCAAGGTAAGTGTTTACAATACGGCAACCCAACCAATCAAGCTTCTATTTGCATCAGAAATCTTTAGAAATTTTGTCAGAATCTCGCGTTTTGGCATTGGCGACGTGACATCCGTTGTACATTAGTAAGAGATTAGCATCACATTCCAGATTTGTGGAAAAAGTTTCATCTTTTTCGATGGCTTACGTTTGTAACACTGATTGATGTATAAATGAGAAAAATCTATTCATTTAAAATATCTGGATAATAGCATAATTTCTATAACTCGAGCATTTAGTATCGAGTATTGAGACATACCAAACACTATGTGCTACTTCCAGAAATTACAAATTTTTTATTAAAAAATAGATTAAATAAATAAAACAGTACTACAGTTACACTTGTTTTATTTTATTATTGAATTTATTGAGTAACCTGATGCTCCTCTTATACAACGGATGAGGTATTATGCAATAATCCATTTATCGAGAGTTGCAACCTCCAGACCTACTGGGTACAAAAAGACGTTTAGTAGAACCTAATAATATTAATTAAATCTAATTATATAATAAAATTGATTATAAGTGTTTTTGATTCAAATGTAAAATTGCTTTTTTTAATTATATTTAAGATAACATTTGTTTGCGTGTCTTTTGACTACAACAAAAATATAAAATGTAAAGAATTTCATTGAAAAGTTGAGCCTCGATCAAATATTGTCCAATCTATATGATATGTGTTTCTGTTAACGGTAATATTTGTGTTTCGTTAATTAATGATTAATTTGTAATAAATGACCATCTCTTAATCATTAATTAACAAAACCACAGTTATTTCTTTAGCATCAAAACTGTTTTCAATTTATTAAAGTAAATACTTTGGATAGTTTTTTTTTATTATTTAAAATACTAATTTCTAGAAATGTTCTCTCCGGTGATGTTCATTATTTAATTTTTTCGCAAACCATCATTGCAAATGTAAAAATAGCATTCCATAAAATATTTCTAAAACAAACGTGTGCTGCATTTTTAAGCATTTCATAATTATATTTTATGAACCATGAACGATAATTACTCCAAACGATATTATTCTTTATTATTCTTTCACATACATATCTTACACTCACCCACTTAAAAATAATTCAATATATTCTTCTTGCCAAGCATTGAAACAGAAAGAATAAACAAACAACTATTTAGAATTATTTTCTTTCACAGCCAAACGATTTTCATAAAGTATAAAAAAACGCTTCAAGAATACTGAAAAATAATTTTTTCGACTGTTTAATTCTATACAGCGGAAGCGGAGTCTGCATTTTGTCAACATTTGTTTTAATTATATTTTTTATAATCACCCCATTAAAACAATTATCATAATTTTACTCGGAGTCGGTACCTTGTAAAAAGTGCTATTTAATTATAAACATATCGTTCTTTATAGTTTTTTAAAACCGACTAAATCACATTTCGAGATTTATAAGAATACTTAAAAAAAACTTTATTCCGAATTCGGGTAAACGTGTTAATGCATCAAAATGTCTCAGTAATAATAGCTTCATATAGAGATATGTTTCTTTGTTCTCAGTTAAGAAAAAATCTTAAACTTCTTTGAAAAGAAAAATCTTTTGTTTCTTGATTTTTCCCAAATCCTCATTAATAAAGGAAATATGAAGGGAAATACATAATATATTTTTCAATACATTTCTAAAAGGGAAATACATAATTGCACTTCATTTTAAATAGTATATAATTGGAGCATGGAATTATAATTCAAATACTTTCCACTAAAAATCTGACACTTTACTCTTTGTACTTGGAACTATAATTCGAATATTTTGCCCTATAAATTTGATACTTTAACCTTCCTACGTGGAAGTATAATTTCGACAATCTCTCATCTTTTATTACTTGAATTCTTTTAAAAGTACTTGATTAAGGTCTATTTCTTATGGTTTTAACCTTATTTTATTAATATAAATAAATTCTCTCACCAGGTTACGAATTCCATCATATAATAGGCTGAAAATAATTACATTCAGTTTGAAAGAAGTTACATTCAGTTTGAAAGATGTTAGGAGAGTTTATAGACGCAACAATGCACACGAAAAGCTGAAAGCATTCGTTTTATAATGGAAAATAATGAATACAAATTGATAAAAAAATCTTTTCTGCCTCATAGTTGGTCACTATTGAAAAGCTTTTCTTTCATGTTGCATAAATTTAATTATAGATGAATAATTTTTTGTGGAATATTATTTGGTAGGAGTGCAAATTGTGTGTGCTTTTAACAAAGTGAATAAGATCCTAAAGTGAAAATAATTACTAAACTTTCTAAAATAATAATATGGATAAAATTTTGTTCAAGCAGTTTACGGAAGTCTTAGAAAGAGAGAATTCCTCATATTTTACTTACATTAAGTTTGATACGGCGAGTTCACGGATGTGTGGCCGCTGGATAAGTAAGATGCTTTTGCCGAATATTCGGCTTCCGGCCAAGAAGAACTGGCGGAATATTCAACTTCGACCTTGAAGAAATGGCCGAATATTCAACATCGGCCTAAAACAAATAGCAGAATATTCAACTTCGACCTAGAAGAAATGGCAGAATATTCAACTTCCCCCTAGAAGAAATGGCAGAATATTCAACTTCGCTCTAGAAGAAATGGCAGAATATTCGGTATTCGGCTATTCGGCCAAACCACTATTCGTTACATCCCTAGTCCTCGAAATATTTTCTGCAGGGAGCCGTGTTTCTAACATGAGGCTAAGTGCCTAAAGTTTGACAATTTATGAGGTTTGTGTCAAAACAGTCCTAGTCCCCTTAAACCACGCCTGGCTAGCACAATTTGTTTTCATTGGAAACATTTATGTTTTTAGGAAATACAGGAAAACCGATATGCTTGTGAAAGCGACAAGTTAAAGGAAATTGCAAGTTAAAAGAAAAGAAGAGGAGAAATCTCAATCACAGTCATCAGATGAAGACAGAAGGGGAGCTTCCACCTCTGAAGTGCAAAGAAGGGGCTTATCACCATCTCGAAGTGAAAGTTCTGATGGAGATGATTTGGTTTTAAGATCAGAGTTAAAGAGGATGAATGCGCAGTACGAGAAAGTTCTTCGTAAATTGAAGGTAGAGAACTGTTTACTTTTGTTCCTGCATTGAAATGAAATTGATTAAAAAATATATTTCATATTTAGATAAACCCACTAATCTAATTTTGATTATACATACATCAATATACATATAAAGTACATGCTAAATCTGAAACACAAGATAAAATAATTTAAATTAAAGTTGTTTAAATAAAAAAATTATAAAATTTATGTTTTATTCTTCATACTTTTTTCAGTTACGATGAGGTAAAACACGTTGCAAGAAACAAGGCACTTTTTTAGCCTTTCCGTATTTTATCTCCCGACGAAAGGTTTCAATTTACCCTCTACTTTCTATGCCACAGATGCGACTCCTAACCTTCCATGGAATTGTATGGTGTTCTCATATAATTTACAGTATGTTTTCTTGTATATTTAGCATTGCTTGCAAGATAGGAGAAATTTACAAAGGTAAAAATGCATACACGAAGTACTAAAGCTTGAGTTCATAAACTACCAGATTTCATTCATAATAAATACCGATTCTTATGATCCAGGATAGTATTTATCTTTTCCAATAGCTGGGGTTGTACTGTATTAATATTCTTTTTTGTAAAAATAATACAGTATTGAAAAAAGATTTTAAAATCAAATTATCTTTACATCTAAAGCAGGAAGAAAATACACATCTGAAGAAAAAAATAAACAGCTTCAAGAAATTAATATGAGCTTGCAGCCCCAGCTGTTATCATTGCAAAGTGCAAATGGTATATTAAATATATCTTTTCTCTTTCTCAGTGCCTAAAAATTAGTATGAGTGTCGGATACATTGTATTTTTTATTAACTTTTCAAATGAAAATTTTTATAGTTTAAGAACTATTGTAGATAACTACAAATATGGAATTCATTTTAATTGCATAATAAAATATTTAACTTTAATTGCATAATAAAATGTAGATATACTCAGAAATAATAAAAATATGAAGTTTCAAAAATATCATTTATATTTTATAGTTAATTGTATAACATAAAGATCATTTCTATTGATACTTATTTTATAACTTAGTTGAAATGTGATAAGCTAATTCAATGCTATTAATAACTACTACAGCTTAATTAAAATTGTTTAACTTTTTCTTCTAAAGGTAGCTTGGGACAGAATACATCTCCAACACAGAAACTTCCAAGATTAGCTGGTACTGTCGTGAACGATCTCTCCAAGGAAAGAGTTGAAACTAATGAAGGAGGTACGTATTGAAATTTTAAGCCTAAAAAGAATATCCCAAAAATGATAATAATCAGGTGCTCTAAAATTGAAAAATATTTCTTTTGAATTTAATTGTGTAACATTACTTAATAAGCTAAATTATTTAATTTAAATATGGAAAAGTTACAATACTAAGAACACACATCTCAAGGTTTGTGAAATGGGAAATATTGGTAATACGTAAAAAAAAATCTACCTACAGGTTCCACTGATAAGTTTTTTTAATGAGTTTCATATGTCACAAGAGTTTTCAAATTCTGTATACTTTATCTACACATTATTGGATTTCAAGTGTTTTTTTTCCAGTTAAACTCCTGCATACTATGAATGTTAAATAAATTAATAAATAACACATTTCTTGAATCATGTGTTTTAAAATGAAAAATTTTAAATGTAACACCCCTGATTGTTTTATAACTTAGTTGAAATGTATAAAATAAATATAAATACTAATAAAGGGAATTTTTAATTGTGGAAGAGTTAAAAATGCAAAAATAATAGCTGACAACGATAAGAAGTAAGAATCCGGTGGATGACTTCATCAGAGGCCATTCATCCTTGAAGATTTAAAACTAGAAGAGTTTTCAGTAGAGGAAAAAATCTTTAAGGTCTGAATTTAATATTAATTTCTTCTAAGGCCTGAACCCATCCCTGAAAATATTGGAAAGAAAAAAATTTATCCACAAAGTTAGTTGAAACGTGATAGGTTAATTGAATGCTATTAATTCATAAATTACATTTCTTTACTACAGCTTAGTTACAATTGTTTCATCTTTTCTTCTAAAGGTAGCTTATTCGGACAGATTGCACCTCCACAAGGAAAGCCCGATGCTCTCCTTACGACAGACGCTCGTGACCAGGAAATAGTGAAGTTTCAAATATTGAAAGAAATTCAGCGCCAAATCTCGAAGGCAGTTTGTACTGAAACATTCAATATTCAATCAGAAAATATTTCGATTCTAAAAAATAATAGAAATCAGGATTTTGGTATTTTCTAGCATTTATTTTAAATTTAATTATGTGTAATGTAAAAAAATTACTTACAGTTCCCACTCACAAGTTTTTAAAGAGTTTCTTGTGTCACAAGAGTTTTCAAATTTGCATTACAATATCAATATACAGAGATCAAATTTATCATTGTTGGCATCCTAGAAAAAGTGAGGGGGCTTAATCGTAAACTTTGGACTAGGGCATGAAAAAGTACAAATTCGGCCCTAATTATAGAAGTTTCATGTAGCAACTGGCCCCAGCCATCCCTACTTCTTTTTTTAGTTGAAATGTAATATGCAAATACTGACTAAATTAATTTTTTATTTATAATTACATAATAATTATATTTTACGGCGTCCATTAATCGCGTGAGATTTTAGGTGGGGGCGTTTCGGAAGTATCTCACTTGGGGAGGGGGGGGGATATCTCAAGTGAGATCATTTGTTGAAATTATCATTTCCAAACGAAATATTTTTTCTATAAAAAACGAAATTTTAGTTTTATTTTGTTTTATTTAAAGTTTTGGTGGTTGAATTTGAGTTCATAATTGCAGCTGTTTCAAGGCGTTATTGGTTTTTATCTAAAATGAATGTATGATGTTTTTAAAGCCAACTTGTAATGCTTTCATACATCTGTTTACATGTTTCCTGAAAAATCTTTTTGTCTTGATAGTGTTTTGCATTATTTGTCTATTTTTTCTTAGTATAAAATTTATGAATTGATTAATTTTATTATGCAGCAAATAGCAATGAAAGGTTACTAATTTGGGTATTTTGTTAATAAAACCAGGATTGTAATTAATTTAAGTTTTCACTTTTATTTATTTATTATTATTGTTTTATGCTAATTGGAGATTATTTAGTTGTGATGTTATATCCGAGGCAAAATGCCTGCTCTTGTTTATTGAAGCCCCCTTACAATTGTGTTATTTTTCTACTCTAGGTAACCCATCTTTATTTGAACCACCTGCGAATGGACTGTACTTTCACAACAATGGTAATCTAATGAAGTGGAAATATGAGCAGATAAGCATTTATTTATACAGTGTTTATATTTTGTTTTATATTTAAAAAACTATATTATCTGAACAGTTTGAAACATTGGCAATTATAAGGAAAAAATATTCGTGATTGTAAATAATTTTTTCGTTTGTAAATTCCTTATTTTTCTTGCAATCCTCTTATTTTTTATTGTACCACTAGCTCCTAGTCGAGTAATATGTCAAAGTATGACTGGAAAATATTACATTTTACATTATCATGGCTCAAATAACAGGAGCTTCACTTGCTAGGCTCTAAACATTTTGATTTTGATGGTGGAGCTTCGCTTAGTACTGTCCAATGTAATGGCTTATCTACAAGATGCCCAAAATCATATGGAAAAATCAAAAACCTCTATTTTGTTACAGTCGCTCACACTAAGCGTTACAGACAGATAACGGTTGTAAGATTCACAATTCAATGGTACCAATTATCAATTCATGGAAATATTTTATATATTTTATTTTTCATTTAGGTCCATCTTCTGTAAATATTGAAATAATTTATTATAATGTAATAATTTTTCCTTCTCACAATTGTCCCTTTGTGTTTTAGTGTAATATTACATTTTCAGTATGCACATTTTACGATAAAAAGTTCTTTTTCTGTTGGAGCAAGGACAGAAACTGTTTTATCCTCGTAAATAATAGAATGAATGAAATATATTCAGTCAAATACCCAATTGATCTTTTTATTTAAATAGGTTTTCCTTTCTTATTTTTTGCAGATGGAGCTAGCAACTGGAGTTTTTATGAAAAAAAGAACAGTGGCTGAAGATTGTTGCAAGCAAGAACATGAATGAGTCACGATTGACGCGTAATCTTGCCGTGTCCTCGTGGTGTTCAGAAAACCTCAAAGAAAGGACTGTAATGGGCGCCGCCTGCAGACGCTTAAAAAGGAATGCCTTTGAGGCAAAAATAGCTCTGACGCGTAACAAAGTTGATGCTGTTCAAAGTGAGTTTAGTTTGAAATTGGCATATTTTGAATACATTTGGAAAGACATGGATTGCAGTATTCTTCATATGTCATATCAATCTCAGTTTTGTAGAAGATTGAAGACTACTTTTTGCCTGACATTCATTATTCACATTTATTATAATGCAATCCATGAGGCTTGAAAACATCCCTTGTTCCTTGTATTTAACCCAATCGACCCTAGCCGAATTGCCCGACTCTTAGGTTTGTTTTCCCCCATTCCCAACTCAAAAAATATTATTATTTATAAAAAAACACTTTTCTTCATTTTATAACTTTAAATTAAATTATTATATCTTATGTTTAGATTCAGCATATATTAATCATCCAGCATCCCGGTAGTAATTTTTGTATCGTACTTTTTTCAGCTTGTTATAGGAACTGAGCTGTTTTGTGTTGCATCATAAATTATGGACGATAAAATGGTTGAAAATTTTTATTGCACTGTTCTTGTTGAGCTATTGCAGCCCTCTTAAATTTTGCACTTCATATTACATGCTTCCAAATCTATTTGCAAATAACATTTGTCTCATTATTTTATGCTTTTTTCCTGCTTCAGATGGATTGCTATTCTGGTTAACAGAACACCAGGGAAAGGAGGAGCAGGAAGTTCTTAAACTCTCCTCAACAGGTGTGGTTAGGAAAATGCTTTCTGACAAGATAATAGATCTGCAGAAAAGAAAGAACGAAGCAGCAGGAAAAGAATTTATCATATATCTTTTAACATATTATTATTATTAAACAAACTTTCTTATTCTTCTTTAATTTGATGTTTCACATTTTAATTTAATGATTTAATTATGTTTATTTGATAAATCCTGTGCTACATAAATGTACCTAATCCAGTACAATTCCGTAATCAATATTCTAGTAACATTCTGGTTTCAGCATGATAACGGTTTGATACTGGTGCCAGTACACACTAGGCCCGGTGTTTATACTGAAACTGGTATAGTATCGGATCCAGTAACATACTGGAACCGGTATCGTACAAGATCCAGTATCATACTGGAACCGGTATCGCACAAGATCCAGTATCATACTGGAACCTGTGTTTCATAAGTCGTTATTTTTATTTTATACACGAAGGAGATTTTTTCCAATAGGGTCCAAAAGGGGTCAAGTCAGTACAATTCTGTGATCAATATTCTAGTATCATTCTGGTTTCAGCATGATACCGATTTGATACTGGTACCAGTACACACTAGGACCGGTGTTTATACTGAAACTGGTATAGTACCGGATCCAATAACATACTGGAACCGGTATCGTACCAGACCCAGTATCATACTGGAGCGATTATCGTACCAGATACCATACTGGAACCGGTGTTTTATAAGCCGGCATTTTTATTTTATACAGGAAATAGATTTTTCCAATAGGGTCCAAAAGGGGCCGGGCCGTGGCTTGGTGATTGGCTATTAGGACTCCGGCCTCAGTATTCGGTCTATTGCAGCGACTGTCATTCAGAGACCCCATATGCTAAGGCGAACCGGAGTTAGTTCCTTTTAAGGTTACCTTAACTTTAATTTTTTAAATTGAGCTTTCTGATTAGAAAGAAGTATTTTTCCGGATATTTAAATTTATTTTCGTAGAGTTAAATACTCTTGAACGTTCAAACAAATTTGATTTTCATCTTTCCAATTACCAAATTTTTCTGAAGAATGATTTGTGAAGATGAATAAAAGACTCATTGATTGATTTGTGAAGATGAACAAAAGACTCATTGATTGATTTGTGAAGATGAATAAAAGACTCATTGATTGATTTGTGAAGAGTTCATACGGATGGACTCAGTATTGTTACCAACTTTAAAACAAAGCCCAGATTATACCGGAATTTAAGTTTCCTCGCGACAAATTGAAATTTCCGATACCGATTATTTTTTTAATCTACTTCAAGTATTTAAACTTTTACATATCCATATTGTGACATAGTTTTATGAAAAATGTATGGTTTTACTTAATCATTGCATCTTCTGATTATGTACAAACCACATACCTGAACATTTAGACAAGTTCCGAAACTATAACAGTATCTATTTGTGTAAAATGGTCTGACCAAGATCAAGCAATTTCTTCTTTAAGAGATGTGAAGGAATATTGTATTCGACTCAATAAACCGGAGACGAATATTTTCCCTCATAATACAAAAGGTCGTATATAAAAAATAAATTGGTAGAAATCCACCAGTCGGCACCCGTCACATCGCCAACGGATGCCAATTCGCCAATTCATATCAATTATAGACACTTCACTGCATTGTCTACCTTAGCAGCCATCTTGCTTTTTGGCATTGTCCACTTGGCAGTCGTTGGCGATATGAAATGACACCGAATACTGGATTTCAATCAAGTGAAAATTTTGATATACGACCTTTCGCACTTTTGATCATAATATAAAGTTCTAATCTGAAAGATCACCAATCCATTCAGAAAATCTCAATGTTCCACACAATCTGTTCAGATATCTTTTATAACACTTTTAGAGATTAGATGGCTACTGTCTGGAAGCTATTTCCTCAAGAGTCATCTTAACACCCATGATCCCTTCGGTCCCAAGCCTTAAAATAGTCCCTGATCTGCAAACTTCCAGTTATTTGAATAGCAATTAGAGAATCCTTATTTCTAGGAGGGGATAGAACGGAGGAAGAATGAATTCCCCTCCTCACCCTTACATTTCTAATTAGTTTAGAGGGGAAAGACTGAGATATGATCTTAAGAGAAATCTTCTGGATGGTTGCGCAAGGTCTTAGTCCTACCACGGTTGTAATGAGAGAGAGAGTCGAAATTGTTAATTGGCACAGGAAATTGTGCTTTTAGAGTTTAGGAAGTTCATCCGAAATAGATGTCTTCGAGACTCCCGAGATGGATTTTCAGAAAGGAGGCACTCCTGAAACGAAATTTTATAGCTTGATTAGAAGAGGAAACTGTCGAAGGAAGGAAGTGTTTCAAGTATATTCAGGTTGGGAAGAACTGGGGAAGTGAAATTTCTTAAATGGGTTAGTTTCTGTTTTCGCTTGTTGAAGTGTATGAAATATTTCAAATATGTTATTTCATTTAACAAATGACGTTTCACTTTTATGGAATATTATTCACTGATCGTACTCCACCCGTGTATCAGGTTTATTATTAGTTATATTAACGTCCCGTTTTGAAGCAACGCGAGAGCTGTTTTGTGGTCGTACTTCATAATTTTGAACCTCACGCAAATGACGAAAATGATATCTGATTTGGCATTCCCTATCCAAAGATTCAAACCACATCAACAGGAGGACTTATGACATATAGCATATGATTTGACGTGAAACAGGTCTACATACACTTCAGATTTTCAATGGAATTGGGTTTCGAACCATTAGCCCTTCGGCACCGAAGCGGAGACCTTACCACTAGGCCAGTGGTACGCAAACCGTGGGTCGTGATCGCTCTGGGGGTCGTGAAAGAAAAATGGGGTTCGCTAAATTCAAGGAATTTATTTGACAATACAAAAATAAGGATTTTCTTCAGAAAATATGGCCATGGCCCCCAGAGGAGTCGCGAAAAAATTTTACACAAATTGAGGTCCACGAAAATGAAAATAGTTTGCGCACCACTGTACTAGGCCACTTCAACCCACTTTTTCTTCAAAGATATTCAGGTTGGGAAGAACTGGGGAAGTTAAGTTTCGTAGGTGGGCTGGTTTGTGCTTCCAGCTGTTGATGTGTATGAAGCAAGCCTCATATCTGAAATATTTCATTTCTTTTAAGGAACGGCATTTCAGTATTATGGATTATCATTCACTGATCGTAATCCATCTTTGTTTAAAAGATGTAAAATATTTTTAAAGGTTTACTTTTTCTATACGTACTGAACGAAAAAAATTCCATATCCCAAATACTCTGCAAATAACACCAGTTTCCGATGTTTTAATCAGTCTCATTGAGCATAAGTTCTAAATGTAATTCCATTTGTAATTCTTTGGATGAAATGTAACCAGTAAATATTTGCCATTTGTAGTATCGAGTTATTTACGGATATATTTAACATGAAGTTATAGTGCTTGCTCTTTACAGTCAGCATACTATAACGGCGAAAGAAGAAGCATTTTATACTATTCTTCTACCAGTAGTTGCTTATTTATTATATTTTTCAGTTCGGCAAAAAGAAAGACTATGTGAACTCAGTACAACGTTTAAAAATCACGTATTCTTAATGTAAGGTGAAAAAATAGCACATGTTTATGGCTTAGCGAAAATGTATGACTGGACTTGGAAAAGAGAGATAAATAACGTTCATCGATAGCTCTTGCGATAAAGAAAAGTCCATGGTTCTTTAAACAAAAAGGTCACATCACGCTGTAGAGTTAAGCACAGTTTATCAGTAACTTCAAAAAAGACAAACACCTGTATAACCAAATCTGGGGATTCATCTGCACTCCATTCCATTCCATTTGTCCGAAGTCTGGGTTTTTTTCTATCCATTCAAGTAGAAAAATGAGACATGTCATTCACGGAAGCTCCAAAATTTGGTTTGAGACAAGGTTCAAAGTCTCAGAATTATACCCACCCCACTCTTCACCTACGCGGGAGATTTCCAGTTTCATTTCTACCCTCGACGCGAGGTCTCAATGTAGGCGAATCCTTTGATGTGCCACTGCCCTCTAATTGAGGCCCCAAATTAGAATCGGCGCATGAAATGTTGGATTTTGAGTTCGTTTGAATCCCAGCATTGCCATTCCGCTATGGCAATTCCCATCGATTTTTAAAACTGACGACTGCTCTTTTACTTCCCGTGTTCCAAAAATTCCATTTTGGAAGAAATGTGAAAGACCTGCTTAACACTTTAGAAGGGTCGAAGGTTGGTGCATTCACTAACATTAGGGCCTTCTGCCTAAAGGAGTTTGGACTTGAGAGGTCTTGCTTGCTTGAAGGAGAAAGTGGAGGAAATGAAGGCTTACCTAATCTTAACCCGAGAGAACGCGCGCCTCCTTAGCGAACTCTAAGACGAGCGGGGGTCATAGAATAACTCCAAACTAAAATTCAACCCTGCGCTGCTAAAATCATTATATTTTTAGTTGAAAAATAACGCTTTTGACTTTTAGATATTAAAAATACATTGCTTATTACAAATCAAATCTTCTGCATCATTATACACTAGTAAAGCAAGTGTTTCTACAGGTTCGTTTTTCGCGCATATCTTTCACGGGAAAAGTGTGGTGTGCATTTCTCGATAAATATATTTGCTCACTCTATAATTAAATGGATCATGTTATCGTTGATGAATAACTCCCAACTCTTCACGGGGCTTGTCACAGCTTTCTCTGGTCCTTTTCTTCCAGGTAAGCGCGACACATTATTATGAAAACGAATTATTCTGCCTAAATTTTGTTTTCTCCACTCAATGCCCAGTTTTGAGGAAAACAATTCCAAGTTATTCACTTCTTCATTTCCAGAATCTCCGTCCTCTTCCGATTCCATATCATGTTCGCAGAAACTTTAATGATCTGAAAAAGTGAATCTCTTCTAAAACATCCTCAGATTCAATATCTTCATTGTCAAAGTCTGGAACTTCATCAATTGCAACTTCAGCAAGAAATTTACGTAAAATTTTCTTTTTTGTATGGAGTCGACATTGTGAGAAACAATTAAATACTTCAATTCGGCATGGAGAAAACGAACTGACCGTATCAGCCACACGAAATAACTAGTTTGTGGGACAATCGGAAAGTCGCACGGTGGCATTTAATAACCCCAGTAACAGATCAAACGTGTATTAGGGGACGGAAAAATTACGTAAATACTTTATAAATACCCAGAAGAGGCAGAGGGGGTGACTAACTCAGCTACTGATCAGAAAGGAATGAACAGGACATGAAGTCTGGACAGTCTTCCAGGAATCTGAGTTTTCCGGGGGTTTGGGGTCATAAAATGACCCCCGCGCGTCCTCCCGGATTAATAAGGGCTTCGTTTCCCGCCAGGAACCTCACAAGCTCAGCTATCTTATTTACTGACCTAATGCAGTTGCTTTAGGAGCTCAATGGTGCCTGTTCTCCGACTAGCTGATGCCGATGCGTGTATCTTGTGTGGTCCACTCGCAGTCTAGTAAGGAACGTGTCTGCTTTTTTATTCGTTTGAGAAAGCCAAGGTAGCAGATGAGGCTTAAAAA
>BGPR01008093.1:11447-66264 GCA_013235015.1 Araneus ventricosus | reverse complement strand
GAAATATAATTAAGAGGCTGCTTCAATATATGCAAAAGTAGATAAAATGTCACTTTGATAAATCTTTTCTTTATTCAAGTTTTCATTCGGCCGTATTAAGATTTTCATTACGTTATTTTTTTCTAAGAATATTTGGTGTTTTTTTTTTAATTTTAACGCTATTAGCCATGAAACATAACAAGCTCTAAACAAGAATTCGAAATGCGTGGTTTTACCCGCAGAAAAAAATCAGTTAAACCATAGAAAAATTTAACACATAATATTTTTATACCTTATTTCTATATACATAACAGCTAAAGAATGGAGACATTTATGCACGTAAGTATATTAGTCCTTAACGGTTTAAAATTTAGTTAGGCATATAGCCACCATTTCTGTCAATGACCTATTGCGTGCTACTTGGCATGTAATCTATGATACTGATAACGAGGCATCTATCACTTGCAATCATGTACCTTCTATATGTAGGGTGTCCCATAAATTCAAAAGTAGTTAAAAAATTCATAAAATTGGAAGGAATTGGTATATCTCAATGCGGTTTGCGACAAGTTATTCTCACAAAGGGGGATTTTTTTTGGTGAAAAAAAATTAGTTTCAATTTTTATCGATAGTGTGCGCTCCCCATCAGCGAATCTCAGAACTCCATAGGAAAGTGCGCTTATTTACATGCAGACAAATGTTTACAACATTATCACAGCATTAGAGTACTTGCTCGATGTGCCCGTATCACTCACTACAAATCACGGTTGCGAAGCAAGAAACGACACCACTAACTGTTGCATGAAGCATATCCGTTTGGATGCGAGAGATTTCGTGGCCAATGCGTCACTGAACTGCACTAATGAAGATGGGCTATTCCAGCACATTCGGGTCTTGGCACAACCTCATAGCCAGAAATGAAAGGGCGTTAAGACCTGTGAGCGAAGGAGGCATTCATTTGTACAGCAACGGCTTATTGATTGCTCTTCGGTAAATGTTCTTCTCTGGAACGTCTTCACTTCCGTTGTTATACGAGGAGGCGCCCCGTCAGCCATGAATGTTACTGTGCCAAGAACGTTGTCTTCGTAAGAGCTCGTGCACTGATTGCTACTTGAGCAGGTATAACTTCAGCACATTTTGAAGGATGCGGAATACCGCCAACTTCTGTGCAGCAGGTTTTTCTTGCCACTTCTCTTGCGTTATTAACTGGATTCGTTGGCTGTTCCCTTAAAATACCCTTTCTTCGAAGACGTAAAGGAAATACGGAAGCCTTACAAATGTGTTACACCATTGCGAGAGCGATAACACGATCTTCCTGTTTCTTCGAAACGTCGTGCAGGATTGAATGGACTTGAAACATTCTCCGCTCTTTTCTGTGTCCGAAACCTTTTGTGTAGCTTCAGCCGACGATTCGTGGCAGAGAAAAACAACTTCACCAGCAGTGTTTTATCCACCAATGTAACCATCACAAAGAAAACATTATGTGAGTGCAAATAATAGGAACAATCAGAACCATTAATCATGCAATCTACAATTTATAAGCTTCTGATTCTCATATTTCCTGCTCTCTTGCGTTCAGCGCCATCTATGGTGGAAAAAGTATACTGCTTTTTTTTCTTTTAAAAAAATCCGTTCTTGTGAGAATAACTTTGTCGCAAACCATATTCAAGTATACCAATTTTTTCCAATTTTATGAATTTTTTAACTATTTACGAATTTATGAGACATCCTGTACTCAACTTTTCGTAATACATAATGCTTTCAATCAGTATATTTTAAATCGGAAACACACAAAAGCGCGTTTTAAGGGTTACATTGTAAGCATTAATGTTTCTTCATCACTAAATTGATGATGCTTAAGAACTTTGTGCTGAACTTTATTCCCGTTTCTTATATCGCTTTCAAATTAAAAGGGCCACTTTCGGATTGATTGAAATAGTGTCATTATTCAGCGTATATTGTCTATACTTATAAAAGGCAATGTTTATGTGCGTGTCTGCGATGTCCAGACGAATTTATCGCACTTACAGCCTTGAAATTTGGCACGGTAGTCTTAATGGTGACTCAATGCACCTCGAAGCCGGAATTTTAAAATTCAATCTAGAAATTTTTTTATTTAATGTTTTGTGTTGTTTTCGGGACGTTCACGGCTGTAGTATCTTTTCTAATGATAGTTCAAAAACAATTAATGCACCATCGGATAGAACAAACAATTTTCGTTCTAATGAAGTTTGTTTTGAGTTTCTAACATACTTTACTGCATTTTAAGAAATTTTTAAATCATAGTCACTTTTAAAGTAATTTTCGATAAGGATTTTTTCAAATTCTGGCATCTGACGTTCTAACAACTCTATAATTCAAATTTTTTAGCTTATAACGGGAACGTTTCGATCGGATTAAAAACAAGAACGGTTAAAATATCTTATTCTGTTTTTTTAAATTAATTTTTCCCTGATCAGTTCGAACAGTTTTTTGATACTGAGATTCGACAGCGAGAGTTTCTCCAGACGATCCCAGAATGCATTGTTGCTATGGGGGTTGCCTTCCTCGCAGGAAGTGACGTAATATGCTTTCTACAATCCGATTCCTTCCGGTGACGTCATTAAATTTATGTCATTGTTGAAAATCAATATTGTGTATCTTTTGCTTTGATTTTGTCTTCAAAACTTTTTCGTGTCATTGCGGGCATTTTTGCCCATTTTGTTGAAGTCCTGATTCCACGGGCAACGCTGTGCACGTACTGCTAGTATTTAATACACCTAGACAGGACTTATATGAATATAGCTGCCGTCGTTCTGATGATGCAGTCAGGTTCAGGACTATAACGGGCACCCGAAATACAAGTGTTTCAAAACTCGTAGTATTTAAGCGATAGAATACAAGTAAACAAGCACAAATCCTCTTACAATGCATACTCGGAATTCGAAAAGCGAGGCACACGACGGCGCTTTTCAGCGCTCTGCCCCTTCTTACTTGTGAACACGGCAACAAGAGTAATTATGATTGGATTTCAACCAGCGAATGATATTTACAGGTGAAATCTGGGCAGAGCTGAAAGATGGGCCTTCCACTCGAAGGGGTTAGAAATGGTAGTTTGTTCAATTTTCATTTTCTCCTTACGATAGGAAGAAAAACTTTTCAAATTAGACGAATTATCATGACATTTTAACTAAAAACTCTTGTAATGAATGTTTTACGATACCTGCAATTGCATAGAAAAAAGGAACAGAAAGGTGCTTTTCAATCCCTAACTACAGCTCATTTTAATCTAAGCTTATGACAATTCTTCGGATAGCTGTATTCAGTTGTATTATTTTCATCCTCCCAAATTTTCACACCTCCGATTTACATATTATTTGCCGGTTCAAATCCAATAAAAATTATTCTAATCATCGCATTCGCAAGGTAACATGGGGCAGTTTACTGGAAAGCGCTTTTTACCGTTAACAAATATAATACCGAGTATGCATTTTATGGTGATTTATACTTGTCTAGTTGTGCTCTGTCACCTCCTAGCGTAACTCCAACAAGTTTTGAAACAGCCTTTATAAATCAAAATTATATAACAACTAATAAAGCATATCCATAGCTGAACAAGTAACTGTATATTCTTGAGATATTTTTATTGCAAAATCCAATCACTTTGTAAGAAATCTATAGAAAGATAATACTATAAATTATCATATTGAATTATCTGAAATAGTATAATTATACAATTGAATCGATAGATTTCAAAAGGGGACTTCTGACATTTTTAAAATTTTACAGGAGGAGAAAAAAACGAATTGTTTGTAAACAACATCGAAATTAGGGTCCAAGATATCTCTTATGTGTTTCATAGTACAACCAAAAAATATTTTAATTTTTGCAAAAATTCAAATTAAATTTTGCAGAAGTCCCCTTTTAACATCAAACAGTATAATAGTTTCAGAATTTTAGGAAATAAATGATTATAAAGCCAGGAATATCAATGAAACTTAACTGAAATTCAAAATTTATCTATTTATGAGTAAATTTAAATTTAAAGACTCAAAATAAAATCGAATTTTTAAGTTATTCATTTTTAAGTAAAAGTCAGATTTAAAACAGATAAAAAAAATCAGAGAAAAATAATTGAAAGGAAACTCAAATAAAATTCAAAATTAATTTATTTCAAGTAAACTAAAACGTAAAACAATCCAAGTAAATTTTAAATCTATTCGTTTTTAAGTAAAATTCAGATTTAAAGCAAAAAATTCAGTTAAAATGATTGTAAAGCCTGGAATATCAGTGAAACTCAAATAAAATTAAAAGTGTATTTATTTGCGAAGAAATTTAATTTAAATGGCTACTGGATTTTAAGTAAAATTTAGATTAAAAAAATTCAGGCAGAAACAATTATAAAACCAGAAATATCAATTAAAATAAAATAAAATTCAAAATTTGCTTATTTGTAAATAAATTTAAAATAAAATAAAACAAAATAAAATGCAAAATTTGTTTTAAGTAAAATTCAGATTTAAAATAAAAATTCACAGTAAATATAATTATGTAAATTAATTTTAGTTCTCTTGAAGGGCAATTGAAGATTCTCTTCTGCGCAGAAGTCCCCTTCCAACATCATACGGAAACTTGGATGCTTTAAAACAACATAACTGTGAATGGCAGAATTTCAGGTTTTACACTAAGCGATGGAACTACCTACATCAAATCGAAAACGCAAAAAAAACTAAATTCAGCAGAATCTGCAGAAGTCCCTTTTAAAGTCAAACTGTTCAAATGATAAAAGCTTTAAAATGTCGAAACTCTTACAAAACGAAAATTACATAAATTGGGTTAGCGCAAATATTTCATTCGTACTAAATATGAAACTCCTGGTTTTCATCTAAACTAAACTTTAGTAATCTGCGGAACAAACAAGTTATTGAAGCCGCACAGTGGTGAAATATGCGAAAAAGCTGACAGAAAAGGGATTTTAAAAACTTATTGGTAAAGCAGTAAAACTTAAATATATTCATAGTCCAATATATTGCGCTACTTTTTGTGCTCTTTACGACATGTTAACGACATGCAAATTGCCATGACACTTCGGTAAATTTCTGAACTGTTTTCAAATTTGCAAGAGTTTCTGCTTTCGTATCAAAGTTTTCTATATTTTTTTGTTCGATTTCATCTAGTGGTTTGTTTTCGATATGGAACTTAGTCAATAAGGTACGTGCAAACTTTTTTATCCTCTATTACAAGGAAACAAACATTTTTTTAAAGAAAAAAAACTCGTTTTTTAAATGCAAATTTTTTTATGTGTTCTAATAGAATCATTGGAGGAAAAAGTGGCATTAGAAATAATTTTAAATAAAGCTTAAATTAGTAGCTCTCTATTTAAAACAAATTTTCGTGTTACTTCTTGCTACTTTTAACTTTTTTGTTGTTTTATTCCATTAGTAATTATACAAATTTTTCTGTGCATGTTTTTAAGGAAAACATTGGGTGCATCTCGATCTATTATTCGACGAAAATTGATACATTTTATAGAAATAATTCTTTTAAGAACAAACATTTTATTTCTAAATTTTGCTTGGTTTTATACGCTTATAGCGAACTACCCGACTCCGAAAACAGAAAATTTTCGAAGCTAAATTCTGATTACCAATCAAGTTTGAAAAAAGGGTTTTTTTTAAACATACGTCCCTAAAATGTGCGATTAAAAGCTTTTGAAGACAGCAATGAGCGAATTATAGGAAGGGAAACTGAAGAATAGAGAGAGAGAGCAAGAGAGAGGAAAACCGCCGCATGCAGCCCAAATGAAATGAGAATAAAGGGACACATTGGAATGTCAAAGATCTTGCTATTTGAGCGTCAAAAACAGATACAGTATCGGAAGACGAGGCCTTACCACTACTCATTAATTGCAAATTTTCTTTAAAAAATCAATACAACACATGAAATAGTTCTCTTGAAGAAAGTACTCTAATTTTGAAGTCATAATAAAAGCTAAAAACATTAGTTGTGCGGAAAATATTTCTGTAATTGAAGCTTGAGGTCAAGTGGCTTTACAAGACTTGCTTAATCAAACTGTAAAGCATCTGATTAAATCTCTGTAAGAGGATTTCTTTATCCTCCGAGGACGATATTAATAATTTTTTAAATTAGTAAATGAGATTTTGATAGCTCCTCGAACCAATTTGAATTCTTGTTCCAGTAAATAATATTTTTTTGAGGAATCGAGATGAAAAAAAGCATACTGAATTATAGATTATCCACCACCGTCTTCTCAATATTGTAGACCAGTAAGACTCCAGTTCGCCCAGGAATTGAAACAAATAAAAAAACCAAGAAGATGTATATGCCAAAAACTAGAAAACTGATTTCAATCCGACAGACATGAAAACTGGTGATAAAATTTTTAATTATTTATAACAGCAAACGATATTACGAATACTCAACGAACCAACGATGTAATTTGTGTGCAACCACAAGCAAACGGTTTAAATATAGCTTAAAGTTTTGTTTAAAGCAGTAATTGAGAACCATCTACAGTTAGGACTGTCTATGCCAGATTAGATTCTTCTAGTGCTTATTATATTTTCCATATAGACTTATGTTATTCAAATTAAAATGCAGATCGAAGGAGACGACATTAAAAACAATGTTGAAATATGGAAAAAGAATCCAAAATAAATTTATGTAGCAAATAGGTCTAGTGGTTGATAAGCTGAACCATGAATAACGGCAATGCTGCATGCGCGAGGAAGTCAGCTTAAGCTATTTTATTCATTTTTCTACTGATTATAGTGTAATAACTGTTTAATTGTTGATGAATCTTCCTTAATTGACAATTTCTTAATATTTACGTCTACCTAACATATCCTAAATAATTTTAATATTTAACAATTTTGGCCACCTTTTTCGCATATTTCAACAGAGTGCGCCGCCGTAAATTTCTAGACTCATGTCAAAGCAATAGTTGTTAATTTATCTTCCATATTCCCGTCCAGTGGCGTTGTTAGATTTTGAATGAAACTTACAACGCGGCATCAACCGTCACAATTTGTTTTGAGAAAACGCTGCGCATGCGCATAAAGATTTCATTCCTACATATAGCATTCAATATTATTTATCTCTAAAATCTGTATTATTAAACTGGTAAAGTATTCTTTTTAACAAAAATCTCTTGTAAGTATTAAATACTGTCGACAAATCTAATGAAGTCCATTAAAAATGTGTTCCTACTTTTTATTTATCAACACATAAGTTCATTCATGAGCAGGATTCCTTTCATAAAAGTCATTTGACCTTATATTAGAGTGGAAATGTTCTACGCGCTAAGAGCTCTTAAAGCATATTCGAACGCAGGGGTTCTTAACGTTTATTCCCTCTCGTACCCCTTGATTATTTTTCATATTTTCACGTACCCCCTGTAGTTATATCACCCCTTCTAACCATCCGTCTACACAAAGAAGTTTTCATCAATATTGCTATGGGCTTATGTTAGCTTAAGAGTAAAATGACTCGAATTAATGACGTTTTCTGGATATATTATTTTATAATTATAATACAAGACATTTAATAATAAACGTTTACTTTCCAAATCGTTTTACTATATATGCATATTCATATTTTGTTTTCATATAAATCCTTCACAGGTGTTATGTGAAAGAATAGAACTTTGATACATTTTGTATTTGCGAGGATATGAAGTGATGTCCGCTATCGACATATTTGGAATTTTACCGAGGAATTAATTAAACTAATTTCCACCACCGCAGAAATTTTCTCTGTTTTTTTGCATTGTGAAAATTGCGTTCTTTTGAAAATTTATTTACGATACAGTGGTTTCGAAAACGTGTGATGGTATTATAACATGAGGAGGCGTCTGAAATTAAACGACACAATTTCGCCAAAAATATTTCTTCGCCTCTAGAACCGGCCTATTCTGTATCCAGTGCCATTAGTGGCTGGAAAGGTATTAACTGGTACGAATGATAACCTAAATTGTTCAGGATTTTCCGGACTCGCCATTTTGGCAGGCATATAGCCGACTCATCATGTCACGCCTTCGGAAATCGCGACGAAACAAATACACGTTTCATGCCATTCATTCTTAGCATTAATGTGTTCGTTTTCGTATATTTCGTATCATCGTTAGGAGGCGATGTAAGTTATCTTCAGCGTAGACATTGCCACTTTTATGAAAATAGCTTCTTACTAATGAATAAGCATTTCACTTGATGACTAACAAGACATTTCAGATACTTTTTAAAGTGCTTTACTTGAATCATCGGATAGCGTACTATCATCTACAGAAATTTTACCAAAAGAAATTTTGCATCACTTTAAAAAAACAACTTTATGTGTAAATTTCTTAAAGAATTGGATTACAGTTATTGCGTATTTAATTCTTATCCATACGTTTTTAAACTGAGGTTTAAGGACGATCCGAAATTAAATGTGTTGTATTTTGTTACTTTTATATAGATATTAAATTAAAACAAATAAAAAATAGCTATCTTTGTAAGTTGGGAAGGAGCTATCGAAATAAGCATGGCGTAAATCCCCTAGTCCAGAAGTAATAACAACATTTAATTTATTTATATTACCAAGTCATATTACTCTGCAATAAATGTTTCAAAATACAGAAATACAAAAGTTTTTAAGGAATTAATGTATCAAATAGCATTGTTAATCCTTATGAGATTCATGACAATAATCACTTATTATGACACTACTCATGACAATAATCACTAATCAATTATGTGCATTATTGTATTTACAAAAATAAAAACAAATTTTTAAAATGTTACGAATTTATCAGTCACTTAAATTATCTTTGATACAAAGTTGCCACAATTTATCAAAGATATCTTTTCTTATTTCGAATATTCTTGAATATTTCGTTTTCGGTTAAAGAATACCAAGATGGCGATGAGTTTTCGCTCGAGAAAGTCAGAAATTATTGTCGCTCAGATTCCCAGATCTTCGTTGGAGGGCGCTGCCATCGTTTACGAAACCTCGGTGTGATACTGTACACTCTCTCAGTGGCAATTTTGGTATACACAGGGGCCAAACGACATGTAAGATTTTGAAGACTAACTTCGGATATTAGCCTGCAACAGAGAAACAAGTTATTTATGTTTCTTGTTATTTTAAAAAATTGCCATTCACATGTAGGTATTGTAATGGAAAAAATTCAAAATTATTTCTTTAAAATAAAAAGTGGTAAGAAAAGTATTTATTGTAATATATGCGACCACGAAGTGTAGAATTATAATTGTTTCAATACCACCATAGATATTTGTTGACACCTAAAATTTTCATAGAATGCCTGATAGCTCACTGCAATGTCTGAGTGAATCGCAAAATCTTCGAAACTGTTAGTGCTACTCTTATACCACAATGTCAACTTGTCTATAATTTCCACTGAATGAGAAGCAGATTGTTGGAAATTAGTCTGATTTGACTTGTTGGGGTATCTTCAATTTCCGTTAGTCATGATAAAGTTGATTCAATGATGCAATTATTATAAATATCAATATATCAGTTTAAATTTATATAAGATTACTGATTTGATTGAATATAATTTAAAAGTAATATTTTATAGTTGTTCTAGTATTCTTGGTTATTTACATACATAATTTTCTCCATAAAAGCTAAAATTAACAGATCATCTTCCAAAATGCTATAAAATAATTAAAAACAAATACATTTTTTATATTGAATGTGTAAAACACTGACCTTTTCATTCGGTTCTATATTTAAAAGGAGAGGGAAGTGACAAAATAGTTTCGTGTAAAAATGAAAAAAATGCAGAGCTGAGCTAATTCTGCACTTGTTTTGAAAATTAAATCAAATCTACTACTTGCAGGGCTGTTGTAAAATAATCCTCCGGGAATGCAGTGCTTGGAAATAAACATCTGATAGAAATTAAAAGAACGATTACTGTCATATTAAAATTAGCAAGAAAAATTTCTGTTAAATTTACCACATTGTTAAATGACTGAATACAATAAGCATTTCTAGATTCTATTTTGACGTGAAAACGTCTTTCCGCTCGTTACAGTGATAATCGGTCGAAATTTCTCATGTGACAAAATACCGTCAGAATTGAATCGCTAATAACTACTTAGACTAATAATGCGAAAAAGAATGGTTGACCCCACAACGGATAGATAATATCTGTAAGAGTTTGTCGCATAGTATTCGTTTTGCCTGGGACGTAATTGCACCAGTGTAGACGCATGCGCTTGATTGTTATAAATTAGCGTTATGTATTGTGATAAATAAGGTGAAAACGCGTTTAGCTAGATGTTTGATTCTGGTGTCAGTTTAATAAGCTCGAGGAGAATTACTAGGACTCAAAGTGAAACAATAAAAATATTTATAAGAATATGAGAGTAAAAGTCGGCATCAAAATGAAAATTTCAAACTCCTCATGTTTTTTGATTATAACATGCAGAGATTTCTTTCGAATTGTACAAAACTAACAGAATACTTGACAATACGTAAAAGAAACATTGTATTAAAATTTGAATTCAAAAATTTTAATATTAAGGAAAATATGAGCATTTCTAGTAGATAATATTTTATTGAACATACGCGAACTGTAGTTCTATATACTTTCAACAGATGGCGACATCAAAAGCTACTCTAAATAAAACATAAGGAAGACGCAGTTCGGGTCCGCGCCGTAGATTTTTCGTGAAAACGTCTAGTTAAAGAGTAGTGTAATGGTTACAGAATATATAAATCACAAGTTTATCGCATGAAGCAAGGGTCTGTGGTATCTTCTTCCTTGTGGTCCCGAACTGCGCCTTTCTTATGGTTTTTTTTTTTTTTTTTTTTTTGTGCTTGAAAACACAAATTCTTTTTTTGTTTTTTTATTTCTTCGCTTCCATTCATTTTATTGTTCCTTTTTAATTTGTGAGAAAATATTAGATTTCTCCAAACTTCCAATCTCAAGCTTTCGAACTTTAAACGTCCATGAGTCCCGAAGAGATTTGTTTTTTTGCTCGAATTAGTTGTCTGTTAGTATGTGAACTCGGTAATTCAAACACGGAGAAAGCCATAGATAAAATTTGTCATACAGTTGTTGGACAAAAATTGTAGAATTTGTAAAATTTTGGTTCCCGCGGAGGTTTAGTGGTAAGGTTTCGGGTCCGGAAGGTTCCAGGTTCGAAACCCGATTCCACTGAAATTCCCCTGTGTATTGGGTCCTTTGAACGTTAAATCACAAGCAATGGCCAAACGTCCTCCCTTTTGTGTGATGCGGAAATTTAGAGAGCGCCTGCCATCTCAGATGTCGTCCTCGTCATAAGACCACTGTTCAAAATTGAGAGTTTCTTCCTAAAATAACCCTCGAGTTGCTTCAAAACGGGACGTTAATATAACAAAATTAAAGTTATCAAATTTTATACAAAATCCGTAAGCAGCTACTAAACTTTTGCGCAATGCCGACTTATTTGAACTCTAGTTTTCCCTTGAGCTCCGAACAATTTCCCCTTTTAGAATATGAAACACTGAGAATCTATTCAAGTCGTTCATGTAGAAGAAATTGCCAGTCTTGACAAGAAATTATGTTTAGAAGTGTCAATGGGCTGTTCGACTCGTTTAGCTAAAAGTTAACAGTCCATGAGCTGCTCGATTCTTTTCGCGAACAGCTGGCAATCAATGTGTTGTTGAACCCGTAGGACAAAGAGCTGACAAACAATGAGCTGTTGGATTCGTAGAGCAAAGAGTTGACAGTCGATGAACTTATAGAGATTCGGAAGCAAATTGCTACTATAAAAGCCGATATCTCAGACGTAGATACATTCGAAAAGCAAATCACATTTGCAAGCTGGACTGAAGGTCTCTAATTTAAAAAAGTGTTACAAGGTTTGAAGGTAATAGAATCTAAAAGGGAACGCAATCTACGTACAAGGTAAGGCAAGGAACTTGTTCATATATTAACCTGCCATTGTGCCTTTTTTGGGATGTTTATTTTATTTTTATTTTCAGCTTAACAGTGCAATTTTTAGCTTTAATTGTTTCATCTAAATGTTGACCTTACTGCTATAAAAGACGCAAATATAATATAAATAATTTTTCTAATTAAAAAGATGATTAGTTCTAATTAAAGGTTAATTTATCAGTTTAATTTTAAAATTTCAGAAATAGCGCTTCTTTCATATTTCATAAATGCTATTATATTAAGGTATCCGTCTACGTAGGAAATCGATTTTAGGTCAAAAGTCATAATTTTTTGTTTTATCTGAAAGCTTCTACTTCCTGGTTTCCAAAACTGTTTTTATTTTATTTCTACGACACCCAGAAAGAAAGCTAGGGCCTTTTTTTGGAAAGAAACCTCAAGAGTTGAAAACGAAAAAGGAAATAGAGCGATTGGGAAACAATTTTCAGTATTTTTAACTATATAATTAAAATTCTATTAATTTATTGTTTATTAGAATTATTTACGCTATTCTAGAAAATTTCATTACAAGTTTATTACAATTTCTAGATTCAAAAAATTAAAAAATAAACACAAAAGTCTGGGAGGGAACAGAAAGCTGGCAGACAATTTTATTCATAGACTTCAAAACTTTTATGGTATAGCCATAAGAAGCAACACAACTAACTTATGTGCAATTCCATGCTTTTACAGAATCCTACGAGCACTGACAGTTGGCACTCGCTTACCTGTAACAAAGTTACTCGTGAAAAAAACAAACGGGCTAAAAAGAGTAAAAACACCCAGGAGGTGAAGAAAGAGAGTGGGATGTATAAATGTGCTGAATTTTAAGTATATAACTGTAAAAATTTATATTCAAAAATGTGTTTTTGTACTTTAAACGAGTTTTTCTCAAATCCGAAAATTTCAGAAAATTCCCATACCTGTGATATGATTTTTCAAACACTTTTTTTGGTACAATTTTCAAACTTGGTATGCAGTTTTTGCACGTAATTATCTAGAGTATGTACTAGAACAATCCCATTTGCATCATAATTTTCAATTTTATAGCCTGCTATTGTGTTGATAGTTGTGCAAATATTAGAAAATTTCTGCCTTATTCAATTCAAAAGCATATAAAAAATTTATTTTTGAAAATTTTCATTAGATTCTAGTACATTCCCTAGACAAGCGTGTTTAAAGTATCACAGTATAATATATTTAAATTTTTATTGACATAATTTTGTTTTAATGTGTCACGAGTTTTTGTAAATTTTTGTTAAATTTGACTGAAAAATTTCACTTTTAAAAGAAATCTGTGAAAATGGAAAGCTTTTTCGCTGAAATTAAAGTTTTTATGCAATAATGATTATAAAATGTGATTGCAATATTTACTTTAATGATATTTCTCAAAATGGTCTCCTAGCGTATGCGGATATTAATGTAATTTTTTTTTGAAAAAGTGAAACAATAGAGTTTTGGTTTATAATGGGTTAATTATTAACTTAATACGAAGAAATTATACACGAGAAAAAAGAACTTTCACTATTCTCATAAGATCTTGAAATTTAAGAAGCCATTACCATCGAATTCATTTCTCCGTGTTAGCCAATTCATTCCTCATTTCTTAAGAATAATTAAAATTAACATAAAATAAATAAAATAGTTTAGTAAAAACGGAAAAAAGAGAATTTTTATTACATTAAGCTGCATTAATAACAGCTATAATTTGTACCTCAGTGTTTATATAACATATTTGATAATGCAGGGCGTATGAACAGATTTGAGCAACTCTTTCTCGCAAAAAAGTAAATTATCTCTCAATAACGCCTTAGAATTTTTCAAATCAGGGCCCTTATCGAAATAAAAATTTGTAAGCCAACTTCCGTAATGTACTTAACTTCTATTACGCACATCGGATTAATAAACGCATATTAAGCATATCCGCATTATTATACGCATATTCGAATTTTCCTACCTATTATCTCTGTATGAATATTTTATTAAATTATATACATGTTTATGTAGTATTTCCAAATGGATGGCACACTAGTTGTAAGCCTTAAAAATTTCTTTACTTTTAACTCATTATAAATTACAATTGAATAAATTTTTGGTTCAAATTTAAAATAAAATTAGTGTAATAAATTTGAAGGCGTATTTGGATTAGTGTCGGCTTTGGGCTAGATCCGATTGGATAAGACGGCCTGCTTATTAAGGAATTGAAGTAAAAGTGCCGTCTGGAACGGAGCTTGAAAGAAAGCCATTCTTTCTACAAACAGAATTATTTCATAACGTTCTACATTATTGTTATGACCATAAAACCAACCATCTTTAATTCATCACCCCCATGGTCGGCCAATACAAGAATACTGAGAACAATATTGCCAATGCCACTCCCACACGAGCGTTTCTTCGCCGCAGCTTCGCGAAGATCACCCAAGCAACAATTATCGACAGAATGATGAACCACAAGGGTGGTCAAACGTAGCTTTTTTCTTCGCAGGTGGGGGATTCATCCGCTGTATTCCAGCTGTCGCCGCAGAACGAATGGATCCGAGCTCATTTTACGAGCGGTTTGTTGGCGTGGGGAAATCGTTTTCCTGCTGATCATCATTTTAGTTTGTATTTTCATGTGTTACAGGGCTGGATTAACAAATAGGAAAAGTAGGCAACGGGCTAGGGATCCCGTAATTTTTGAGGGCCATGCTGCCGACATTTTTTACAGGGTTATTTAATTTTGTACTTTCGAGTGAATTCCAAGGGCTATGTACTGGAACATGTTAAATTAAAATTAAGTACCGTTTAAATTTCAAAACACTATTCATACCAATTTTTTCAAGTTTTAAATTTTTCTCGCAGGTATGTGTGGTCAATCCTCCCTTTTTTTTCACAATCTACTGATTGACTCATGAGTCAAAATCCCTCATAAACTTTGTTTATGAGTATTTGGAATGCACAAAAACAAGTTCTGTTACTTTTTAAATATTTTGTTAAAAATGATTTTTAAATTTAAATAAAAATGTAAATTTTTTATACGCGAGATAATGACACCAACTTTCGGGAAGCTCACCAGCAATTGAATGTGTGGTTTTTGAGTTAGTTGTAATTTTATTTATATAAAAACTGCCTATCCCAGGTAGCACAACAAATGACCCAATATTGTACAATATTGTTCGACATTATACAATATTATATGATATTCTACAATATTGCGAATATTGTTCAATATCGTATAACATTGTACAATATCCTTGTGCTACTGGGGATATAGATATTAAATTAAAAGAAATAAAAAAAAAATCTGACTCTGGTAGTTTGGGGGGAGATAAGATACTAAATTGCTTTGCCAAAGAGCTCCTTAGCTTAATCCGGCCCTGGTGTGTTCTGTTCTTCAATTTTTGATATTGAAGATAATTATATCATGGAATACTACTACTAGGATAGTGAATTTACGATTCTTCAACTTCCATATTGTCTTTACAGTTTTATTTTACAGGTGCAAACATTTCAGTTGAAATATTGGCAATTTCATTTATTTTATTTTCACGTCATTCAGTTAATTCTTAGGTCATCTAATACATCGATTGCATTCCTTTTTAAATAAAAATTGTTTAAAATAATTGTAGGTACTTACTAAGTCTTACCCAATGGGGAAGTTCAGCATTTTTTAAAAACACTTGAAAATAATCCGTCTTTATAGAAAACATCATTCTAATTTTAAATAGGCAAGTGAAATTTTACAGAAAAATTTATTTATTTAAATATTGAGGACGAAAGATTCACTGAAATAGCAGAAATGATAATGCAATCCGAAACGCACTTTCATTGTCCGAGTAGATCTTGACGTCGCGTATGCCTTCCTTCACATACTTCTATTTTGCTATTTTTGTACCATGTTTTGATTCAAGGCGTTTGTACTAGCTAACTAGCTTGAATTCAGAAGTGAAGTTTTTGGCTTTTCTACGATTCAACTTTTAATTTCATAATGGATATTGGTTTTGTACAAGTTAAATTGGATAATTTGTCAAGGATTGATTCCACAATGATGGCAAAGAAACGGGACACATAACTCCAGCTCCTAAATTATCTCACAAGAAAAGCTGTTCGTACCTTCCCTTGAATGCCTTCAGTAACCGGAACAAAGCTCTATACTATACCTCAATAGACTTCGCATTAGGAAAAACTTGTAGATTTTCAAAAGCATCAGGCAGCAATAAATTGAAGAGGGACCTCCAACATTCCAAAAGGCGCTGCGATTTCTGTCACACAAGAAAGAATGAAAAGCTAAGAACCTGATTTTGCATGTTCTGTGAAATTTCGCATGCTTACAAAGAAACAAAACAAAAAACCCACCATATCAAAATAAACAAACAAAAAAACCCAGGAATATACTTATTTCAGACGTTCCGCTCAAAATAAATTCAGGTACGGCATTTTTTTTTTAATTACACGTGTGCCTTTGAATAGTTATATACTTTTATATTACCTGCTATGAAGAATATAAATTATTTCCTTCGTACAAGTATTAATTTTAAGATATTAGTTAATAGTAATTAATATAAAAAATTGTGTAAAAATAATTTATATAAAGAAATTTGTATAGTTATAATAATCTTCAAACACGACCGAATGCGACTAATCTAGGATTTTAATGGCTACCATGTCTACGACAAACCCTAAATGTGCGGTAAGATAAATTTATCTACGTTTTTTCAATTGTAATAATTGATAAGTAAATTGTCTTTTCAAAAACTGTTGTTTTTTTAAATAGACTCATTGAATCTAAATGACTTATTTGCATCAAAAATTCTGTGAATTATTTTCTTGCACTACAAATGAAAACGATTTTCAACATCAAAAAAGCCACGAATTTAAACTTATATTTAAGATGTTCTAATTAATTTTGAATAGTATTGTAATTTAAAAATATATATAAGAAACATTTAAATGTCCATGGAAATAATATAAGCAGTAAAATAACAAGAACATTTTTTTAAATGCTAGAAAAATATAAAAACACACGAAGGGCTTTTGCATTTTATTTTCTGAAATGGAGACAATAGTTTCTTTACGAATATCCGAATAGTTCTTCATACTTTTGAGGATAACAACATCAACTGCAAAAAGCGAGAGATCTTTCAGCAAACTAGCTGACACTTTCATACCACAAAGCTTCAATGGGATGAAAAATACTTTGTGATTTAACTCTTTTGAGTAAAGAAAAAGCAAAAACAGAAAAATTTGCTTTCATAAAATTATAAACAATTTTGTTCCCTTTTGAAGTACGATATTAATGGAATGAATTTTTTATTTACATATTTTTAAGATATCGAAAGTTTCACACAAACTGATTGAATCGCCACTTTGATGCACTAGAGAGCAGAAACAAAACGACTGAACTGGCATAAAATAATCCGCACGTATGACCATCCGTTGTTTTCGTGTGTGGAAAACAGTAACCCGACAGAGGGGAGGAAACGCCAGAATAACCGCGACCTAACTTCACGGAAATCACCCACATCAGAGATGCAGGCTTTTTAAATTCCTTTTCCTAGAATTAATGGAGATATAAACGTTATTTAATATAGTAATTATATACAAATATTTTATAAAAGAAAAACGTGGTAAATTAAATATTATATATTAAATGCGATTATAAAGCACATTTGATGCAAATGATCTTTTATAAAGTCAGCCGATCTCCTATGAGATGTAATTATTTTAAAAGTAATATTTTAACATAATTGCATGTTAAAAATGTTTTTTCAAATTCTTTACCCGTAAGATTTTCTCTTAAACATAAATTTCAAGTTCCTTTGTGACATCATCCGTAAATTCTTAATTCTTTTCAAATTGTCCCTTGGAAACATTTGTTCAAAAGATTAAAGGCAGTTTTTTTTTATTAAAGTTTTTCCAATATTTAAAAAAAATAACTTAATATTTTATGTATGATTTATATGCCTGAGTGGTAAATTACATTGTTATGTACAAGTTTTCATAATTATCAACATAGCATCCTGATGGTGGTGCATAAGTTCTCAGCGCCATCTACCGGTTAGCGAGGGAACTGAAACAATATTTAAATGACTGTTAGTAATCCGGGAAAATAGCCCTCGTATTTCTTTAAAACGGGAGGTTAATATCCGATTGGAAACACTGGAATAATAAGAGAGGCCGGAGGACTAAGTGTCTACTGTATAGGGTATCACAACCTTCAGAAAAGTTTCCGCCGCGACGTCTAAATTTGTTTTATTGTATTTCCTACAATAATTGCCTATACTTATAGTTCTTTGCATGTTTAGTAGTCGGTTTATAAGGCCGTCTTATAAGCAATCTATTTGGAAGCCTGCAACTGTAATAATTAAAGTTACTGTGACCAACTTAAAATGGGTTTTGCGTAAAATGTAATGAGCTGGAAAAAGTCACCTGTTCTCTGCTTTTTGTCTTACAATTTTGCAAATCGGTGACTCTTCAAAATAGGATTTTATAACCCAGATTCTGTTACCCCTGATCTTATACATGAATAATTTTAACGGTTCCATAATAAAAAAATATTTATTTATTTTATTCTGCATATTGATGTAATACAGATATACAATATTATAATAAATATTAATAATAATAATATAATAATAATAATAATATAATAATAATATGAATTAAACCTGGGTAATCAGCATATTCAGTCTTAAGTAAATTCTATAAACCTATTCGAAAATTCAGGTTAAAAAAATATTTATCTGTGGAAAAACCTTCAACTTTATTTTTTGAAATTAGCCAGAACTAGATTTTTCCTGTTTGGCGCCCAACCGAACTAGTAATAGTTGACTAGTTTACAAGTCCTAATCATATTATAAATGCTAACATATTTAAGGTTATAATTAATTAGAATTGGTTCTAGTTTAAAATAAAATCAATTTAGTAAATTTTAGGCACGCTTGGATAAATGATGAACCTTATCTATAGCCCAATTACACCATTACATAAGACAGCATTGTATAATAGTATTCATAATTCCATCGCAAAATTAGAAAATGTGCATTTATGAGAAAGTCACAGTCCCTATTAAATGCTTCATATAAAATAATTATGATTTATTACAGATGAAGTTGTAAATTTCAAGTTTATAATAACTTTTGAAATGGGTATATACAATATATTTTAAAACAGTTATTCAGTTGATAAAAATATTTATACGAAGAATATATTTTTCTTATTTTCAACGATGCTTTATCTTCATCTATAACAAATTTCTCCCGCCATGTGTTGAATTATATTTTTACATTTATTTTCTCTGAATATAAAACACACACATCCTCTTAGAATTGATCCAAATTCCGGAAGTCAGATTTTCGTAACAATTCCTGACGTGACCAGGGTGCAATAAGAAAGATTACCAACAGCTGATTAGTCACTACACTTATAATTCGCAACAGGGCCCACATGCCAGTGTGGGAGACCCGTATGTCACTAATTTTCTCCTCCGGAACCCGACTCGGCTCTAGGTGGCCCTGCCTGATGAGAAAAATAATTATGCGCAGGATTGTCTTAGTAAAGAAGGCGAAAGATAAAGATTGACGATTCTATATATTTAATTTTAATAATTAAAAGGAATACTTCTGATTCATACGATTTGAAATAAAATCTTTTCATCATTTAACACCCTCCCCCTTAAATGAAAGACTCCTTTCAAAACTCGTACAAAATATGATTGGAACTGTGTCTCAAGTTAGCGACCATTACGTGCCTCCAAGTGTTCCGCATTCAGCAACAGAGAAAAGAATATAAAAACGAAATCTTATAATAGTTTAAATGTTTATACTGTAAAGAGTTTAATTATCTGCTTCTTTTAAGTTCTTTGTTTTTTCCCGTGAAAACGTTCAGTGACCGGAAAACTCACTGGTACGTGGGTAAGAAAGGGTGTCCCTTTCTGTATCACTTGATTTCTGCAGGAAAAACGAAAGAGGGCAAATTGGGTCATGCTGCTCGTATGGCAATATGTGTACAAAGGGGGTGAAACAGACAGTGCTCGATTACGGAACTTGACTAATTCGAAGATTTCGGGTCCACAATGAAATTCCCATCTGTCAAAATATAAAAATTAAGAAAACTGAGTCTAACCCCCCCGGAGTGTTCTGCCTTCGACTCATTCGTGCACTAAAGCTGGGCATTCCCGAGAAGCCTAGGTTAGGCCATTTGTCCCAAGAACTGGTTTGTACTCCACTCATTCCAGTTTAAAAGTTTAGGTAAGTCCTTCACGGATTTTCCAAAGTTTGTTTTGAGATGAGACGGTTCAAAGTCGCAGACTTACTCCCACCCACACTCTTCACCACCAAACGAGGAATTTCCGAGTTTACTAGCCTCGTCGCCGGATCCCAATCTAGGCAGAAGCTTTTTTTTCTCGCTACCTTCGCAACGGGGTCTAGAAAGGCCACCTGCCCATTCCAATCATGCTTCTAACTACTCGGAATTCCATAAGTGCAATCTATTTGCGCCAATTTTCATCGGTTTCTCACACTGACAAAAAGTTTTTCCTTTCCGTGTTCCAAAAATCTTGGAATTGAGCAGGAGTGAATGCCCTGTTAACACAGCATGGCGAGCTTTCTGCTTCAAAGTATCGTGAAGAAAGCCACGCATGCATTTTCTGTGTCTTCCTTTGAACGAATTGATCCACAATTCAATAAGGACCTAATTTGCGTGCAAAGACTATAAACTAAATTTAATAAAAATAAGATTATTCTCTTAGAATTTTATAGCGATCATGTACTGTCTTACCGACAAAAGAAAAACCCTGAACAGAGTAGCCTCATGTAGACGAATCGAAGAAAAAAAAGGGAAACGGGTATAAAATCGACCTCAAGATTTGCCAAACTAAGCACATTTCGTCAGGCGAGGAGTTTGTTTTCGACAAAAGTACAAAGCGAAATGAGATTTCCGCCGGTTCTAGCCGCGCCAAATGAAATAAAGCCCTTTTCTACACCCCGAAAATCCAGTGGAATAACCCATTTAAATATCGACTTCCACTGGCATGTCTGGTGTCTGGGGTTTTTCTCGTGGCGATAGGACAGTGCACTGCATTATAAAGAGATAAAGGTGGTGACCCGTGGACGGATTTCGCCCAAATTTTAAAAGAAATTTACAATTTCCATTTAACCCATAACAGACTTCAACCGTCCACCCTGTTGCGTTTTTGTGAAGGGTTTTTTTCCTAAGACAGATCGATAGGTAGATACAATTCTGAAAATGGAATTTTAAAACTTGGGGATTTATAAAACATAAAGATTTATCAAAACTGAAAGGTTATATTTTTTGACAATTACTGCATTTTAACATTTCATATATTTCGTGAACAAGAAACTAAAAACGAGCGCAGCAGAAGGAAATGACAATTTGAAATCTAAAAATGGCAGTAAAGATTTATTTTTAATAAACTATTTTAATAAATATTAAATAATTAACAAATAATGTAATAATAATCGTAATTAATTTTTTATATAATTTTAAAAATAACCATGCAATTAAATTCAATGAACTGAGAGTGTATAGCAGTTCCAATATAACAAGTACGCAGTAAAACTGAAAATAACCAGTAAAACTCAAACCTAGGAGGTATAAAGTTTGTTTTGTTTTGTTTCTAAAGTGATAAAATTTTCCATTGCTTTATTTCAGTGAATAGTAAGTAGTTGTACTATAAAGTTGTCTAGCGTATTAATCACCTAAAAAGTATTGATTGATCATCACTGGATACACAAGATGTGGACAAATTTAACTACTGAAAACGGAGCAGATTTTTTTTTTTTTACGATTTTCAATTTTCGTTTCGAACTGCCCCTGTCTTATTAATCATTGTATTTAAAATATTCTTGAAACACTAATATTTTATTCAATAAAAGTATTTATCTTAATTTTTGTTTGTTTCTTTGTTGCATGTTTTTGTTTTATGATATAAAGTTTTATATGTTATGACATGTATGTTTTGTTAAACTTCTAGAACGGCTTTCTTGCGACAAACACCATTTTGGGTTAGTAGGTGAAGCCAATGGAGATTAAATAGATAAAAAAATCCCTACCTCAAAAATTAGATACCGATATTTTAATGGAATAATAATTTAAAAGCTTTTAAAAATATTATTTGGAACGACGCAGTGCACTCGATTCGAATATTTGTTGAAAAACACCAGTGGCGAATCCAGGATTTGGTTTTGGGGTGGGGGTGAGGCTGAAGTTATAAAATATTTTTAATCGTCGTGACGAATCTCGCATCTCACTGCTTATGTAAAACCAAAACAATTAAAATTAACAGACTTTACTCACCTGACAATAAGAATAATAAAAAACAATACAATACTTTCGATAATTAAATAAAAAATGCAGTGAAGTAACTAGCCAAAAAATGTCTTCGACCGCGTCAACGCTACAGGTACAACCGGAATGTCTAGGATTAGGAAATTTTTCGAGCCTGTGAAGCCAGAAAGCAATGTTGTCATGTTTTTAATTTTTTTTAAAAGGGAAATTAAGAAGAAACAGTTGTAGTAATTTTAAATAAAATCAAGGTTTCTGACTTAGCTCTAGCTCCCTTGGAATCGCCTCTGAAAAACACTGAAAATTAGTTTTATTTATATTAGTTGAATTTATTTTTTAAAATTAATATTTTATTGTGAGAACGAAATCAATTTTTATTCATTATAATCAAAATGAACAATATTGTAACACCTTTCTGTTACCAAATGAGCCGATATACTTTATTCGCCTATTTCATTTTGCATTAGCAAGAATAGAATTTCGTCATTTGAAAGTAGTTTGTGGAGATATTTTTAATTTTTTTTCGCTTCAAGTGTGCTTTTTAATAGAGTTATTGTAGACATGCAGTATAGTGAGATTTGATGTCTCATTTAATAGTGAAATTTATTGAAAATTGATTCGATCTTTTTAGGGGGGGGGTGTGAAGGTGATTAAAAAAAAAAAAAATCGGACTCATTTTCCCACTTAGATATGGGAATCCTACTCACCGCCAAGTGGCGCTACGATCATTAATTAGAACAGAATGGAAACCCCACTTCTCTTCGGAGGAAGGGAAGGAAATATTATACGCTTCGATTTCTCACTACGTCAATCTAGAAATTAGAAACAGAGTTACTGCATATTTAAAGCTTTCGATATATCCCCGAGTTGATTAATAATCTGAAAAATCTTCAAATATTCTATAGGCTTAATGAATTATACAAAACATCGTTCTCTGAACAGTAATGAAAATCAAGCATCATTACCATCTCCTCTTACGACGCAAATTCTGCTTTATCCCGGAGCGGAAGGATGAAAAAAAGCAGCCTTTTTTTCGATCTATCAAACCGCTTTTAATGTAAAAGCAGCTTATATATAATATTACCTCATAAACAGGATGATTCTACGTTTGTTCACAGTTATAAATATTTATATAAATGAAAAGTATGTTTTAAAAGTAGTGGTATTTGTAAAATGTTTCAATTTGAAGTAATTTAGTTTGATTGCATCTCATCAAAATATAGGAATAATCGCTGATAATTTTTTTAGAGGAATTATGAAGTTATTAATTAGCAAGCTTCGAAGAAGTACGTTAAGAGTGGTGTAGTCGCAAAATAAGCAGTACTGGGATTCTCTAAACTGGGTGATAAAAATCGCGTTGTTTTGAGGACACTTTTACAATTTTCTCTTATTTATTTTTCGTGAAAAAAAGCAGTCGGAAAGCCTTTCCGGTACATGCGGCTCCACTACCCCAATGTGTACGTTAACATTATAAAATAACACTAATGAAAAGAATCATAATTAAAATAGATGTAAACGTCATGTGGATAAAATACGGTATAAAATAATAATTTTTTCTAAAAATGCATGGAAGTTTTATAAATATTTCCGAGGATACAGATAACAATAAACTTTTGCCGAAAGCAGAGTTTACTGTAGCTGTATATTCTGAATTCTCTGCAATGTATCGTTTTAATGACACTGCGTTCAAGGCAAAACCACGTTCCAAAAAGTTAAATTTCTAAGGAAAATTGTTTAAGAGAAAGTTCAAATTAAGAAAGAGTATTAAATTTAAACAAACCTGAATATATATTGTTGTACTTAAAAAGGGGAATGAAACAAATGTATACTTATTATTATCCTTCTTATACTTCAAATTATTAAAGGATTTTTAAGAATGGGCGGATTCTAATAAGTAGGAATACTATAAATTTTTTTATTCAAAGCTGGTGATATTCGCTTGGGAAGACGGAACTCTTTAAAAGTTTCTTGTTAATCAGCGCACAAATGCTCAATAACTATCGTAAAGCGGCCGCATCTTTCTTCATTTCAGTCAATTTCCATTGCCAAATCATACAATTTCTGTGCCTTTTTTGTAGTAATTTCTTCTAAGTTAAAGGTGCCTTATTTTCTTCTTCACTATCGTTGCTTTAATTATCGGCAGTTATTACAAGATAATCCACTCTGTCCTTCTAAATTAATTTATTGCCAGTTGCTTCTATAATTTTATAATTTCTTTAACTTCATTTTTAATAAAGGAATCCTTCCGACGCTCTGCAGCATATCGTGTATGAAAGAAGTGATAACATTAGCCAAATTAAAAGGAAACGTTTAATGTTTGTTCAAAATCGTTTAAGCAAATCCGCGCTTGGCAAGAGTTTACTGTATTAAATTTATAACTCTTTTAAAAGCACCTTGATGAAAAGTAACAGCAAAGAACCTACGTATTTCAAAAGTGTATAGTTCTTATATCATTACGAACCGAATGATAAAACGAAAAAGAAACACAAAATTTTATGCTAACGTCTGAAATTCAAATATTATATAATTTAATATATAGTGCAGCAAAATTCCTAAAGTAATATCTGACTACATTGAAGCAATTTTTTTTAAAAAGTCTCTTCTAAAATTTCTTTTATGAAAAATTATATTTTATAAAGCATTATTTTTAACGGTTTTAAAAAGCGTATTAAACTTAATTTTTTGATAATATACATTTCAAATGATATGGAAACTTGCGTTAGATTTAAATATTTAGGTTTGTGGTGGTTCGAAGCCTGCTGCTTCTTATGCAAGGATGATGATGTTTGATGATTCAGTGACTGAAAAATTCTTCTCTATATAAAAAAACTTGATTGTGCAGAATTTCTTTTACAACTTCTCATTGCTCGTGCTTGGACTCATAGTAGTTTTTTCCTCCGTGTATTGATGCACGCATGTTCCATTAACTCGTTAGCACCCTGCGTCCTATTTATAGGACAATTACATTTCACTTTTATGACTAAACCGAATGCATTCCATTGTTCATTTTCCTTATGATGCCAATAGGTTATGTTCGCCTCCCAGAGAGTCAACCTGCAATCTAAAACCTTAAGGTTGAGTCAGCTCTCTTGGGTATTGAATAAATGATTTCAATAGGTAATACCAAACTCTTAAAACTGTTTTCAGCAGGTATGTACTTATGGTTAGCCAGATTTTGAAGTCAAAGTGTCGACATTTTATTTATATTTTTTAAAATTTTTCCTTTGGTTCATTTTTGAGGTAATGCAAGGAATTAGGAAGTGATTTTTAATTTTGAATATTTTACTATATTTTAAAAATGTTTGATATTTATGTAAAAAAAAAAGTTTTTTAAACAGTTTTTTTATCGATTTTTTTTTTTACATTTATTTCTCTAAATAAAAGAAAACTATAAAAAATTGTTTTAATACGAATTCAATTTTACTTTGAAGTTAACATAACAAGTCTTGTTGTTTTAAACATAATTTAAAAGAAATTAATTGAAATCTGTAGCATGTGAAGAACAAAAAAAATGAACACACAAGCAAACACACACACATACTTTTCTCTTGGGTTACCAGTTTAATGTGTTTAATTAATTAATATTATTTATATATAATAAATTTATTAATATAATTTAATTAATATATATATTATTGATTTTGAGCGCTTATTTCTCTTCGCGACAATGACATTAACTGAAGATACGCGTTTTTTCTAATACATTTCTATAATTTGTAATTCATTGTTAAATTATAGAATTTAAATATATCCAAAATGAATCAAAACAGAAAAGAAAAAGAGAGATTATATAAATCTTCCACTTCAGGTATAAATTTTGAAGCCAGATTGTGTAAATAGCTCCTTGAAATCAATTTGATTTTTTCTAGTCTTCTGTAACTAAAGATATAGTCAGAACCTTATTGCTCGCTTTACGACCGCGGTTTTTTCCCGCCAGATGGCGTAGCCAAGGCGAAAAAGTGCGAAACGCCTTGCTTCTTCACTGTCAGCAATCGAGAAAAATTCTCTGATCGCATCAAGAAATAAATTAATCTAAAATCGAAGAAATAAAATATTTTAACCGTTCTTGTTTTAAATCAGAGAAAAATAATTTATTTACTACCAAAAAATTTTTGAAAATGATATCTTCATTAGAACATCGGAAGCAAGAATTTTAAGAATTCCGGAAAATTTATTTTTGAAAAGAGACTATTTTTAAAAAATGCTCACAATTCAGTAAGTTATGTTAGAAATTCGAAACTAACTTCATTAGATCGAAAATCGAGTGCTCTTTCCAATGGTTTATCTATTTTTTTCTTACAATTATTCCAAACCATTCTATTGAGAAATTAGTGCAAAAAATCAATCAAAACAACACAAAACATTAAATAAAAAATTTTCTAGATTAAATTTTAAAATTTCGGAGTCGAGGTGCATTCAGTCACCATTACGACTACCTGTGTGCCAAATTTCATAGCTGTACGTGCGATAGATTTGTCTGGACATCTCAGACACACACACATACACAAACATTGCCTTTTATAAGTATAGATTGACGAGATTGTAAATATAGCTTTCATAAGATAGTGTGCATGTGGGAGCAAAGAAGGTTCCTCCTCGAGATACAAATCATGATGTCTGTTGTTCCTGTAAAAAATATTGTCTTCAGAATAAATGTCAATATTTGATAAATGTTTAAAGGCTGCGACGAAGAGTAGATTATGTTTTCTTATTTTTTTGACGCGGTGTCTACTTTTCGCAAAACTGCTAAGATATTCCAACATCTAGTTTGAAAAATCGTTGCATGACAGCGTTTTAGGCTTGATTCATCAATCTTTATAATATTTCTAAAAATTTATTCTTAATTGTAGTAACGATAACGTGTACAAAGAAGTGTATTTAATACTGTCGCAACAAGCGTACCTATAAACGCGCACCTAAAGCAATAAAAAATATTGTTTTAACCTGTACTTATAAATATTTTTTAAATGTCATAAAATCAGAGAAAATATTTCTACGGAAATACAATAATTGTCACCGAAAAATGAATGATTTTATTGTATTTTAGTGTTGTAGAAAAAGTTTTTTAATCAATAGTTTTAATACTAGAACATTTAATTTTTTTCTAAGGATTTTTAATTACTTTAACCACACCATTATTGGATTTTGAAGCAAGGTTACTTTAGATTTAAAGCTTTTGATATATCTCCAAGTTAACTAATAATATGATAAATCTGCAAATGTTTTATTAGCTTACTGAATTACACAAAACAGCGTTCTCGGAACAGTAATGAAAGTCAAGAATGACTAACATTTCGTTTTGAAACCGTTGCTTAGAGGCAGTGTAATTCCAAGCTGTCTGTTGGGTGGTGCTGAAACTTCTGCTTTTTCCTGGAGATGAAGGAAGCAGATTTCTTTTTCGATCAATCAAACCTCTTTTATTGTAAAAGCTGCTTCTTTTAATTAAAAGAAGACCAGTGTCACCAAAAATGAATTGAGTATCCTTTATATATATATATGTAAGATCAGGCTTTATATAAGGAGAAGGCAGTCCATTTTCATCAAGGAAGAGACGAATTTTGTTTAGATCTTCTTTTATTTAGGCATCAGACGTTATTATTCATAGGTAAAGCACTTAGTTTTTACGTAGCTCCATGACCAGAATTTAGAAGTTTGCGCCGAGCGGCGCGTTGCTGTTGAAAACTTACATCTCGGCGTGAAAAAGGGCAGAAAAGAATGCGCAGAACGCTTAAGTACTCAGAAGAGGGAATTCCCCTTGAAACTCGTGACTTGAAAGGAAGTTGTAGTAAGTTAATTATGTTGAAAGTAGAAGTATTTAAAATGAGGTATCGCTAAGATTATTTAGGAAAGTTAAAAAATTAAATTATCATATATATATATATATATATATATATATGTGTGTGTGTGTGTGTATATTTGTATACTGGTATTTGTATACTATATGTATGTGTTTGTATACTGGTTTTATTTGGATTTAGATTATATATAAAGTATATTTAAAAGTAGTGGTAATGTTAGTGGAATTTCCGAATTTAGATTAATTTTGTTTTGATTGCATCTGATCATAAATCATCTGATAATCGCTGCTATTATTAAAGTTGTGTGTTACTGTATAAACTTGATACTTTGTATCGGGTGCGCAAAAGTATCAGGTAAACCTAAATGATAGAGACAAAAATTATCAGTTACTCGGTGTCAGATCTCGGTCTTCAGTGTAACGATAAGTAATCGTTTCCGCGCGTTCCTTTTCGGTTGGCTGATACGAAGTATCATATGATGCAAAATAACAGATTGATACAGTTCCTGGTTGGGGATAGCTTCGCGTTTTTCATAGAAGTATGATGATGATGTGCATGTGGCCTTGGTTTTGAAGTCATGACGGATGGGGGTGGAAAGGAGAGAAACAAATAGTTAAGTGTATTGGAAGGCGGGATTCCCGAGCTGGGATTGGTATGTGTGGGATTGACTTGTAATGCATTAATTGGGGGAAAAGATAAGATAGGATTTCAGCATCATACACGCGTATAGGAACATCTCGATCGAGAATGATCCCCGAATGAGGTAGGCATTTCCTTATTAAAGAACGATTAAAATAGTGGCGAGAAGAGAGGTACAATTTTCTATATTAAAAAAATAGTCTGAACACATTTTTGCATGATTGACATCCGTACCATTGAGAACTGATTTTTCGATAGTGGTACATTATATGACAAAAACAAGATTATCTTCTGACCAATTAAGATAATTAGTTTTTTAAGTATAATTATTGAATTATTTTTATCTCTCTCTTTAAATCTTTTGTTATTGAACTTTTTATGTTTGTAATTTTATACTTTTGTTAATATACCTACTTCCCTCTTTCCTTAATTAAAGAGAAATTTCATGTTTATTGTTTTAAGACGTTCATATTAAACCCTATATACTAATAGACATTTAGCTTTAAAAACTACTATCTCCATATCTACCAAAATTGCTCGTTACCTTTAGATTTGGTTGCTAATTTTAATTTTGTATTTTTTCAAGAATTTTTAAAAAGTAAAGACTTTTTGAAAACTTAAAAGACTAATAACAACAGTTTCATTTTCATTTTGTTTTAAGTATTTCATCGTATATTAATATTTTAAAATATAAATATTTTCTGTAAAATTATATTTTTTAAATCGTTATATTCTGAAAATTCTATTCATGTTCAGCATTTAATTTTTATGTTCAATTTATTTTACTAATAATAATTCTGTTGCTTGAGTTACTTCTTTGTTTCGAATAAAAAAGTGTTTAGAGCAAAATATATCTATTTAATCATAGAAATCCCATCAATCTTACATAATTAATAAACATTGCAAGAAAAGGTGAAAGAAAAAACGCGTCAGAAATTATTCCAAGTAATGATAAGTATATATATATATATATATATATATATGTTGCTGAAGTCCAAATCAGTTTATTTAATTTACTTCATAAGTTTAAGCTGGTTTTAAATGTTTCTGATTAATATCAAGCCATGGTTTAAAACAAAAACGCAAAGCGCGGTCATCGGAAACGAATAAAACACGCCACGCCAAAACGGGCGTCTGATAGGAAGGCTACATGGTTTTAAAAAGAGGAAGTTGCACCATCGCATCGAGATTAAGTAGTATTGTGAAAAAAGGGGAATTCCCGATCGTGAGAGCGGTTGAAACTGGATTTCAGCCAGTTAAAGTGACAGTTAATTGTGTGTAAGAGCTTAATTAGAAATAATTTTACGAATAAAATTTTGAGTAGCGTTTTCTAAAAGTAGGAAAGTGTTAAATTATTACAATTTCCCCCTCCGCAAGGCTCGTACGACAGCAGGGCCCTTGCTATCGCAGATACTGCGAAGCTGGAAAAGTTTAGAAAATTTTCTTAAAACTTTGAAAGATTTAATGATTGTCATGGCTTGATATTTATAAACATTAAATATGCATCAGGATATAAAAGTAGTTTCAATTGTATTTTATAAAACAGCAATATTTTAACAAAATAAATTCTTATAATTCTTGAATAAAGTTCTTGAAGGCTCTTGGTACATCTAAAACATTCTGAATGTAAACACTTGAACGAATATAAAATACAAATTTTTTCAAGAATAATTTTTTAAACGAAAGATATGTAGCAAATAGGAAAAAAAAATATTTATGATAAAAGTGATGCATTTTAGTGATTAAATTTTCTGATTTTAGTATAATTAAATTCTTCATTAACAGGATTATCTTGATAAAATATTTGTTTTTCTGAATTAAAAAAATTAAATATTGACAAGTGTCGTGATAGAGGTAGGTATGGCAATTAAAAATTATGACTTAATTTATTTTTTATGAAATGAAGAATTTTCTGTCTAGGAAGAAAGATACGATGGGACATTATAACCTGCAGAGCTGAGCATTTTTGGTTTTGATGGTCAAACTCTGTGCTAATCCACATCGCAAAATCTCCTGAGAAAGCTCTTTTTGTTTATTATTAACACAATTCACTATCGAACTGTTATAGCAGTCTGGAGGACATAACAGATCTCCAGAGGCCTCAGAATGGAAGGAGTTGGTGTTAACATTTTTTTTTGATTATTTATTTTTCTCAGTAGAGTTAATTTCGTTTTATTTACTTTTCTTTTAAGTCATGTAATATAAATTATTTGTCATACTCAAACAACACATTTAAACCTGATTTTAAACATAATAAATTTATGACGCAATTAAAATTGATGTGAATTATAAAATTTATAGCATTTTAAACTGACTTCACTTTATAAACATTTAAGGCTATTTTTTAAGTAGCATTGCCTATTATAACCATAGTAGAAAGATGTTATTTTCATATTAGTATTTGATTTCATTTCAAAATATAACAGATGCACAAAAACAAACTATGTATAAATAAATCAAATTTGCAACTTAAACTTTGCAAAGTAATACTCAAAATTTTTAAGTGAATATTTCTTATTCTTAATAAAACCTCTTGTACCTCAACATTTATTATAGCACCGTTATCAGCAAAATAAATTTCAAAATCAAAACAAGAATAATTTCACTTTTTAAATTAATGTCAAAATTATTACATCAAATGAAACATATGATTAAAAACATAATAAAACCAAACTTTTAAAATTAATGTTTCTTTGTAAAATATCTTACATTCAACATGAATACCTTAAATTTCAAAATTTAATACGGACACTGCAAAATTAGTTTCAAATCAAAACCACTTTAAAAATTTTCAAACGTAAAATAGAGTAAGATATAATAAGAACAAATTTCAAATTGAATGTTTGCAGTTGAAAACCATTATTTGTATTCAATTAGCATACTTTTTGTTATTTATTCGTGCACTTTCGAAATTTAACGTTGAATCACACTTATTTATGCCGTTCTTGAAGAAAACCGTAGAACGAAATGAAGATTTGAAGCACAATATGGATACTCCTTTAGAATTTTCAGAATTAAATCACATTTTTTTTTTCCATCTGTGTTAGAAGATAACAACAAGATAAAGCATTCTTTTTCTTTTGATGAAATTTGAAGTATCCTTAAAACGGAACCAGTGCAGATGTTTCACACGAAGATCGAAACTAAACATTTTTTTGACGTTGTTTTCATGAAGAAATTGTTTTTCTGTAGCCTAGAGTATACATGTTGAAGATAAAATGTTTTTTGTAGAAGGAATAATTTTGAAAACATCACCACATCATTTCTTAATTTTCAAACAAAACAAAATAGATTCGAAAGATCCACGGGGTTCACAAACAGCAGGGACTTGAAATCCTGTCGACTTTAATATGATGATATTTCATCATGTGCTGTGTTGAGCGGGCAGCCTCTGAAGTTCAAATCACTTTATTTAATTTACTTCAAAAGTTTCAGCTGGTTTTAAATATTTCTGATTAATATCAAGCCATGGTTTAAAATAAAAACGCAAAGCGCGGTCATCGGCGACGAATAAAACATTCCACGCCAAAACGGGCGTCTGATAGGAAGGCTACATGGTTTTAAAAAGAGGAAGTTGCACCATCGCATCGAGATTAAGTAGTATTGTGAAAAAAGGGGAATTCCCGATCGTGAGAGCGGTTGAAACTGGATTTCAGCCAGTTAAAGTGACAGTTAATTGTGTGTAAGAGCTTAATTAGAAATAATTTTACGAATAAAATTTTGAGTAGCGTTTTCTAAAAGTAGGAAAGTGTTAAATTATTACACACACACACACACACACACACACACACATATATATATATAAATCTAAATATAACTTATTATATATGATTATACAGAAGGAAAGTAAACAAAACATATCAAGAAGCAAATCCTATACTAAAAAGTCATTATTTGATCAATACAACCAAATTCAAAACAAAATCTAAAGAATTGAAAATACAATAGATACCATGAACAAAAAATTAAGTATAAACATTTATATGTCAACAAGTAAAAAAACTCTGTTGTTATTAAAAGTATTGAAAAAGGCAATCCAAGTATATGGAGTTTTCAACAATTAATATAGCAGCTTGGCTGTGGACAAGCTTTAGCCAGGTTAAATTAATTTTGCTGTACAAACCATCCCTGTTACTAAGGATGTAAGATGTTGAAAAAACAAACAGGGTAATTTACCCTAAAATGAAAGAATTTAGAAAGAAAAGTCATACACTAACCCTAACAATAAAACATAACTATATAGATGAGACTAAAATTCAGCATAAAAATATTTAATACAACAATATATTGCACTAAAAACAGTAAATATATCATTCAATAAAATACCTAGACTTTTCATTAAACATTAAATAATCAGTGTCTCTACTTATCCTTACCAGAATTCAAAATTTTTAATATAAACCGCCACTTAGCTTGACATCACATATTACCAGTACTAGATTATCAACTATGAAACAGCATAATTGACCAAATAATATAATTAATTTTCGATATTAAGAATTATTAAGATACCTATATTGAAAATCTCAAAACCATTTAAAAATGTAACATAATTATTTATCTAGAAAATATTTGAAAATTGGTAAAATTGTCTATTAAAAAGGAAAATTTCACTTGAAAGATCCTGCCGCCATCTATGTAATAAATCTAAAACCAATAACTTAATAACCAAATTTGAATAAAATTACACATTACAAGTAGAATAGGAAAAAACACTAACCTACAATTATATATATATATATATATATATATATATATATATGCTATATTAATTGTTGAAAACTATATATATATGGATTGCCTTTTTTCGATACTTTTAATAACAACAGAGTTTTTTACATGTTGACATAAATGTTTAAATTTAATTTTTGTTCATGGCATCTATAGTATTTTCAATTCTTTAGATTTTATTTTAGATTTGGCTGTGTTATTTAAATTATGAATTTTTAGTATAGGATTGGCTTCATGATATGTCTTGTCTCATTTTTGATCTTATGAAACAGCGATTGTCTAAAATTCCTACTAAAGTTCCCATTAAAAAGTTGCATTTCATTTTTAATTTCCAGCATCCTATTTTTGACAAGATCCCTTTCTCTTCCATTTTCAAGAATGTACAGCAATTTTTTCCCATTATAAACGCTAGTTTACAAAAAACTTTTAAACATAATTTTCCTTTTGGCAGAAAAATCTTCAATTACAATAATGCCTCTTCTGACATTGTAAAACTTAAAAAAACAGCTAAATTTTTGGGACAAAGTCTCTTTTTTTTCTCAATTTATTGACAAAGATTCTGGCCATATTGTTACTGGTAATCTAGACATTGTAGGAAATTCAGATATTAAAAATATCATGTTAAAAGGTCCAATGTTCAGACCGATTTTTCGAGTTTCTCTTCTTTCCATACTGCATAAATTACTGAATAATATTGATGATTTCTGTTTAAAAAGTTTTAATGCTTTTTCTATCCCCATTGAATTTCTCATTGAGTAGAAATGGAATCTTTATTACCTTCTGAAAAGTCTTTCTCCCTCCATTATTCAAATTTCCAAATGTTTCGATTCTTTTAGCTTTTCTAATATTAAAATTGCTATTGAAGACTTCAAAAGTAATTTCATCGTCACTCCAATCGACAAGCTTCCAATAACTATGCTTTTATATGCAAACAGCATTACTGTAATCTTCTGGATAAGGAACTTCAAAATTCAGCAACGTGCAAAAAGTCCAACTTTAATATGAGTACAATATCCAAAACAATTCTTGCTTTCTATAAATTCTTCAAAATTAAGAAATATAATTCATGCTTTCCTTACATTTTATTAATCCAAAATTTCACAAAAATCCTATTTCTTATCGTTTTATAACTTGTGGAACTTCTTCATACATGAAGCAACCTGGTTAGATTTTCTTTAATCTGTTAAAAGAATTACTGAATGTCATCTGTTCAGAAGGTTTCACTTGGATTATTATCAATAATAATCCGGTAATTGATTTTATCCACAATAATAAAGACAGTATTTCTTCTATTGAGACTTTTGACTTCAAAGATCTTTTCACAAGCATTCCTTTAGCCACTCTTCGAGAGGTGCTTAACTCTTACTTCTTTGATTACAAAAATATTCTTAATATTTCTTTTGAGTATTGGGATAAATTACGTAATTTTCGGCATATTTAATAATTTTATTTACAATGGGGAAAGTATTTTTCTCCAATCTCATGGCATTCCTCAAGGATCTTCTTTTTCTTCTATTACAGCTACCCTTTTCCTTCATTACTTTGAAAAGAATTATTTACTTCTTCATCCTCAGGCTTTCAGATTCGTTGATGATCTTATTGTTTTTTTATCATGGAACATTTAATAATACGTGGCAAAATATTTATCCTTCAACCTTGCTTCTAAAACAAACAAACATTAATCAGTTTGAAGCGGTTTCTTTAGATCTGGATGTTAAACATGTTGATAATAACTTATGTATCGATTTTTTTGACAAAAGAATGAATTTTAATTTTTGTGTCAACCGAGTTTCCTATTGGTCTTCTAATATTTCTATTAAGATTTATAGAAACAGTATTCTCTCTCCATTTTCTCGTATTAAATCCATTTGTTCGAATGAAAATTCAAAATCGGGACAATTAAAGTTTTTGTATGATCAACTTTTAAATAATGGTATTCTTGAAAACTTTGTGCGACGATATCTCAAGCAGTTAATCAGGGGCTATTGGCAAAGCCTTTTTTCTCCTTTTCTTCCTGTGTTTGGCAACAGCAATAACTTGTTTGGCGTCCATTTCCTCGTGCTTCTCACAGACCTGTTTGCTTATTCCTGGTGGTGATAAGCCTTTTTCGCTTTTATTTTATTTTTTTGTGAATACTACAATTTTATTTTATTTTAGTCTAGGTCTTTTGTATTCGGATTTTTTGCTTTCGATTTTTTTAAAATTATCTTCAATGTTTTTGTCTTTTATTCCAGAATTTTTCCAATTTTAATTGTCTTGTGCTTTTTGAAGGGATGGCGACATATTTTAATGGGTTTCGTATGTCGTTAGCAGAAAAAAGCGCATATAAATATCATAAGGGAGCTTCTCTTCCTGACGAGCGGCTCGCTATGATATTTGAAGAGCTGAGTGGATGAACATGTTAAGTGACAAATTTGAAAAAAATGAGATAATTGGGCAAAAGAACACGTTGGAGTCTAATTTAAATATAGGGAGTTCATTAAATCTGCAAAGTAAAAAAATAAAGAAGTTTTCAATGGATGAACATGTTAAGTGCACGGTCTATGCTTTTTCCTCGTGGAAGAACATGTTAAGGGCACTTAACATCTTATTACATGAGAAATTTGTTAAACTTGAGTAAAATAACATCTTCTTCCATTGAAACAGAATCGTTTTCTGCGCGGGAAATAGTATTAATACAGACGAAGATATTGAGAAGACAATTCGAAAATAGAAATCGTTTGCTTTTAAAAGAAGTTTTTGCAATGATTCTTTACAATTTTTCTATGTGGGCTTCATTGCGAGTTATACATCAAGCTGAACTGCATAGCGTAACAAAGGAAAGAGCAATTAACGGTAAATTAAAGAACTTTTTGAAACTCTCGAATTTTTTTTGAATAATAGTTTATTTCAGTTAAAAAATTTATTCTTATGAATTTGTGCCAGGAGACGAACTAATTTTTTTTTACTTTAAAAATTTTCCATTGATCACTAATTTAGTTTGTTTAGCTATTTGTGTTTTTGCTTGTTTTTACACATTTTAATTTAACTCGAATTGTTTCATGTATGTTAATAACAATATTAAAAACGATGTTTGTTTGATTAAAACCTTAAATAACACATTCATTTCCATGTTCCCAAGATATTCATTTCGATGCTCCCAAGACATTCATGTCGATGCTCCCCAGACAGTGATAAGACTGCTTTGAACAACGATCCACAGGTACCACTAAATTCTTCACTACAAAATCTATTGAATAGGGAAAATTCGTGGAAAGCGAAATATTTTTATGGAAGTAAATCGAGTTGAGATAATATCATAAAATATATACATGTAATAATCTCACTTAGTTTTACTTTAAATTCTAAAATTATATATTTTAAAATCTTAGTACAATATTAATGTATTCCGAAATCACTTTTCTTAAACTCCAGTTTCGTTTTATTTCCGCGCTGGAGGTATATTAAATCTCACGCTTTGGCATACTTATTACTGAAAGAATATGTTAATCGCTTACACCGAGGCCGTGCGCAAAAAGTAAACAAACTATTGCGCAAGTCTTTTGCGCACGGCCTTGCTTTCACGCACCCACAGAAAATCACGACGTCGTCTTCCTGGTGCCAGAATTTTCCCTAAAACACTTACGTAATTTACTAAAAATAGCTATTATTCCCTTCATTTTCATCACGTGTCTATATGTTAATCCCCTATCAGAGAGATCGCAGGGATTTTCTGCTCTCTTTCGACTTGAAACTTTCATACGAGATGTACGTATATTCCGCCACTCTCCCATAATAAATAAAAAATAGTTAATAACTCGGCCTGCTCCTTACTTAAAGACTACAACAACGAAATTATTTATACATTAATTTTTAAAATCATCTTTAAAAACTACACTCTTATTATTGAGCTGAAAAGCAGATTTCCTTATTCTAATTATTTTCTACATTTTAGTCTTTTATTCAGAATTTATTGTTATAGGTATTATGAAATATTATAATAATTTTTCTCAAATTATGTAACGAAAATTTACTTATGTTAAGCAATCAATTGATAACCGAGTTCTGAAAATATTAAAATAGTTTATTGACATCAAGAACACACAAGTGTACAAAATTTCAAATTGCATCAGTAGGTGAATGAAAAATAAATTTTAGAATTCTATTTTCACAGAAAAGAAAAAAAGTCATGTAAAATGAAATTGTAAAAAATATGATTATAATGTTTATGACAACCAAAGAATTAATACTTCAAAAAATTAATTCACTTAATTTTATTGTTTCCCAAGCTTACATATTATTTTCTGATCTTCTTGTGTGTTTGTGTGCTATTTCAACATCCAATTTGCTTTATTTTTGTTGTTCAACTTGTGTTGAAAATATATAGATCTTAATAGTAATACAATTTATCCAATTCATTATTATTTGTATGTTTTTAATCTACCACTATTATGATGTGCAGAAAGTAAAATGCACTTAACATGTTCTTCCATGACTAAGCAAACGAAGTTTTTTGACGCGTGCAGGGAAGAACATGTTAAGTACAAAAGGTTATTAATTTTCTTTATAATTAAAAAGATGTAACCATGTCAATAAACATAAAATATTTTGAATTTTTTCTCGCCACAAAAGTGCCGGAACAGCAAAAATTGAGTGAAGAAATAAAAAAATGTAACCTTTAAACTTTAAAGCTCGTTTTCTGAAATTCGCTTAATTGTCACTTAGCATGTTCATCCACTCAGCTCATCAATTGAGCTAGAAGGGGATAGAACACAACTAGACAAGCGTCAATCACCATAGTATGCATAATCGGAAATCTAGGTCTTAATCGCTAAAGGGTTCTTTCCAACAATCTGTCTTATATTATATTGTGAATACAATGACTAAAGTAATTATGATTCGATTGGAACCGGCAAGTAGTATGTTAAACGAATGCATGAAAATGTTGGAAGATGAAAAGAGTGTTAATGATGTCAGCTTTCCGAAGTGAAGTCACAAGCTAAGGTTCAAAAACAGTTGAAATTAGGGATTGAGAATCACGTTTCTGTTCCTAACTTCTAAGCAATCGCAGCTATCGAAAAATATTCATTACAAAAGTTCGTCGTTACGACCACGTGATAATTCTTTTAATTTGAATAGCTTTTCTTTCACTAGTAAGGAGGAAATGAAAATTTAATTCCTTACCATTTCTATCCCCTTTGAGATGGATACACCATCCCTGTAAATATTACTCGCTGGTTAAAATCCAATCGAAATTGCTCTAGTGACCATGCGCACAGATGAGATGAGACATATTAATGGAAAGCTCCTTCTAACGCTTCGCCAGTTGAATTCCGAGCATGCATTGTATGGGATTTGTGCTTGTATTCTATCACCGAACGTAATTGCTACAAGTTTTGAAACACCCTGTATTTCGGGTGCCAAGTCATACACTCAGGTTCCTGAAACTGAATGTATCTTCAGAACGGCGGCAGCTACAGTCATAGAAATTCTGTCTAGGTATAATTACACGGAATTATGACACTATTTCCACTAATTTAAAAGCAGCTCTTTCAGAATATTCCTTCACAATATTGTACGGCGATACGAATAGCGAACAACACCTACAATATCTTGAGCTAATAGAGTGTCATCACTATCCTTTGCAGATCTGCAAATTAGATGGGATGCAAAGTAGAAAGAAAAGAATAGATTGACTTGCAGCCACTCCACGCCATTTTTGTGGCCTGGAGCGGTCGTGAATGGTCGACCTTACCGCTTTCCATCTCCGTAGAGTGGGCCAAGGCTGCGCGCCCTTATTGCAAGTCGTCAGCTTAGTAGAATAGGACAATTTCGTCTTGAAATATTTTCCTCTCTCTTCTGGTAGTGAAGTTGCTGGTCGTGATTTGATGAGTTGGCAACCACAGGGGGTTAGTTAAGAAACTTTTTTTGTTCCATCTGAGGGATACAGGATGTAAACCTAATATAACAGCGTTTTTCACTGAGGTCGGATATGTGGACCCCGTGGATGGAAATTCATGATTGATGTCTTTTGTCTTTTCACGCGCCTTGCATTTATCTGGTCAGCGGATCTTGAAGTGTAAAAGTAATGTAAAATTCGAATTTTTTTAGAAATTAATTGCAGTAGAGCCTCTATTATGCTGGCCTGAATCAGTCAAGCATGTGCCAGAAAATCGAAGTGTGTTTCTTTTTTTTTTGATGCCAATGTTTGTCTATGAGTTTCCAGAAAGGAGTGCCTAAGTTGGCATTGGAGTCGATTTCCAAGATGCGAAGGGTCGTTAACGGGAGTTTCCCGTTGATGAGCGAGGGAAAATTTTCTTTAAAGAACTCCTTTAAAAAATGATTGGGAAGTGCTGAGGAGACAGTGAAAACCAGTACCATTCGCGAATTCTGTCTTCAGTGATTGATCAGACCTTTCTTATCAGGAATGATCTTTTAACGATTTTTCTAATGTGTATTTTCTTTTCTTCTCGTAACTCCAGGAAAGGATCGCTCGGAGAATACGTTGGCTAATACATGGTCATAATTGCGGACGTGTTTTTATAATCTCAAATAAAATTTTTGTTAAAGTTTGTAGAAAGAAAAGAATTCATCATTTAACCTATTAACGAGGAAATTAATTTAAAGCATAAATTTCAATAAATTTCTAAGATTGAAGTCAAATTAAATTCCTAGAAATAAGTTTTCTTTCTTTTACTTTTTTTCAGAAAATAATAAAATAATTGATGATTAATAATTAATTAAAAATAATAAAAATGATTTCAAAAATTGTTTTATATATATATTAAAGATTTTTAAAATATAGCGAAATATCAAAAAAATAAAAATTACTCACTACTTGCATTACACCAAAAATAAATCAATGGAAAAGTCAAAATATTTCAAAACGATATTTTGATTTCAAAATCTGGATAACTGGTGATATATACTTGTTGAAAACTGTTTAGCAGTTTGGTAATACTAATCGACTTTCCAGACAAAGCAAAAAAGAATCAATGAATTGCATCTGCTTCAGCAAAGGATGCGAAATGGAACTGTCCTATAAATAGGACGCTGGGTGTTAACGGGATAAAATTTAGTCTATGATAACAAAGTTTTTGATTATGCTAAGTGATTATGGTCCCAATTATTTCGGAGAATCGAGGGTTCTACGGTATTCCAAATTTATTAGAAATGGACGCGAATTTGAAATTTTAGTGGAAAATTGTCTTCCGTATACTAAAACGGTGATAACCACTGCAGTTATTCCGTAGTAAACATCGCAAGTTATTGATGGATTGGTCAATTAAAGTGAGAATGCTCTTAACCTAGAGATTCCTTGTTCTCGATTGTATTACTATGTCGGGGGGGGGGGCAAACGAAGGGAACGTTGGAGCCTATTTTGTCCGTAATTGATCAACTTGGTCGAATTCCTTCGGAAGTGCATGGCTCGTAGTATAGTCAACGAAGGTCAAAAATTTACGAATAGAAAAAAAAAGTTGTAGTTTTGAAATTTGGCACAGTTGTTGGGGTTAGTGCCCTAAACGACTAAAAGTCTCCGCCGGTGGGGGTGCGCGGGGAAACCAGGGAGTTTAAAGGTGGCATTTTCAGATTTTCTTAAATATCTCGTAAACTATTGGTTCTATTGAAAAACACTCAAATATAAAATTAAACTAGATACGATTCTCTACAAAAAAAGTCCTACCTTATTTTTGTAGTATCAATAATTTAGAACATACAGGGGATCTAAAAGTTAATATTTCTAAAACTCCTTATTGTAATGGTAAAATCGATTAAAAGTGCTGAATCAACAACGTCTCATGCAAACCTCATGCCTATATAATAATTATACAAGGGTAGTATTGTATGCGTCATGAGCGGGTGGGTGACAAACCCATTTACTGACAATTATGCTCCTTTCCTCCCCTCACATCCGTTCCCCTTCACAAGTTTCCTTCTACTCATAGTCCAGTCAACGAATTGTAAATTTAAAAAATGGTTTACTTTTGAAGTTCGGCACAGTTGTTGGGGAGAGTGCTGGCATTAGATACTCCGCCGGTGGGGGGTGCTTGAAACCAGGGAGTTTAAAGGTGGCATTTTCAGATTCTTAAATATCTCGAAAACTATTGGTTCATGAAAAACACTCCTAAATTAAACTAGATACGATTCTCTACAAAAAGATCCCTCCTTATTTTGTAGTATCAATAATTAAACATCGGGATCTAAAGTTAATATTTCTAAAACTCCTTATTGTAATGGTAAAATCGATTAATGCTGAATCAACAACGTCTCCATGCAAACCTCATGCCTATATAATAATTATACAAGGGTAGTATTGTATGTCATGAGGGATGGGTGATAAACCCATTTACTAACAATTATGTCTTTCCTCCCTCACATCCTTCCCTTCACAAGTTTCCTTCTACTCAATAGTCAGTCAACGTTAAATTTAAAAATGGTTTACTTTTAGTTCGGCACAGTGTTGGGAGAGGCCTAAACGACTAAAAAAGTCTCCGCTGGTGGAGTTGCGAGGGAGGTTGTGGGGGTTGAAAATGATTTCTGCAAAGGTATAACCTTCGTCGAATTCCTTCGGAAGGACATGGCTCGTGTCAGATGATGGAAAAAGCGACGGAAGATAAACCTGAATATCTCCTCTTCTGACTTGGGCAAGATATACTGGAAAGTAACAGATTCGAGAGAAAGGATGAAAATACCCTTTGAAAAAGGGCAAAGATTTATCTGTATTTCAAACAGGTATTTTTTTTTTAATTCTGTAGTTTAAGAAAAATTAAAATTCGTTGGAAGGGAAATGCAGTTTTCAATACTTGCGTTACTGAAATTTTTATATTCAAAAATAAATATAAAGTATTTAGATGGCGTTTATAATTTTTCTAAATTGTAGGGTGAACATCAGCTTCATTATCAAATCCAACAGTCCAAATGATTTTAAGATTTACAATAAAAAGTATTTTGTTTTCCTCAGTGAGATTTTTTTATTCTGATGAAAAAAATCTATTCAATACTTTAACAAAACAATCAAAAAACCCATATATATATGGGAATTCGATTAACAACAAGATATGGAATGCGTTTTTGAATCAATAATACATCATACTAATGGCCTACTAATCCTGTAACAATGTTTTAAAACAAACTTTTATCAGTCTTATATAGAATAAAATTATTTCATATCAGATAAACTATAATTTAAAAGTACAGAATTATTAGTAGATGATCTCGAATTTTCCTAAATCAATATTTGCCTAGCATTTTAAATAATAACCCTCCTGGCGGCAGGCATTCAAATTGCTAAGTTTAACGAAATCGTCAAGCCGAAAGAACAGCTCTTCTCTCTAAACTGTCAGGGTTTGGACAAAGGATTTTATTCCCCCTTCTGTGGTCATTTTCGCGCAGTATGGGGGCTATTAGACCTGTCATCGGACAGCAGTGACAGATGACTTCTGTTGAACTTTGATCTTTGTGAACGGATCTATTGTGAAAAGACCTCTTTGTAAGAAGACCCTTTTTTGTGGTCGGAATGGGAACCGGGGAACGTTTTAAGAATTTTATCTCAAAACCCTACATAAACCTTAAGTTAGAAGGCTAATTTTTAAAAATTTTTTTGATATGAGTCTTATTGTTACAAATTAAATCTGTAAGTTTCATGGGATTCTCTTGACTACATATTTCTAAAAATATTTTTATTCTGTGGATTGCGAGATAACTATTTCTGGTGTTTATCTGCATCTGAATAAGATTTTTTTTTTTGTTAAATTGTCATAACTTAGTATTTGCAATCAAGAGAGGATCTAGGAATCTGTTAAGGGGAGGAATACTATAGGAAAAAAATTCCGTGTTTTGAAATCTTAAAAATTAAGAATAACGTAATTAAAATAATTATTAACTTTAAAATAATTAATTAAGTTGTAATTGGTTAAATTTTAAATATTTAAATTTTATTTACTAAATATATACAGCATTGGATCCTGGAATTCGTGAAGGATACTGTGGAAAAATATTATTTAAATTATTAACTTTTAAACTTTTAAAAAATGCTTTATAGTTAAATAAAATTGTTTTGTTTTAATTTTTTTAGTCAAAGAGTTTTGACCTCTTTACAAGATTGCCAATTTGTCGTTTATAATCTACGTGACTTTTCCTTGCCAAATATATCGACTTAATCACTCTTTCCCAATTCGCTAGCCATGTTTTGAACTATTTTTGTATCAATTTTGTCATAGATACAAAATACTATTTTTGCATCTATGACAAAATGTCAACTCTGACGAGGCGCGTTCATGAATTGATATTTTCTCTGAGCAACAAACATAGTTTTACCAATATCGTAATCGGTAAGATTTTTATTTGGAGAAGTTTTAACTAAATGTTAGTAATACATTTCTCAAAAATGCTGACTTAGGAAATTAAATTTAGCGTTGTTTATTTACTGCTGAATCCAAATACAGTTGAAGCTCAAAATAAGATATCACATTCGATTTTTTTTAAAAAAATTGCTGACAGATCTGACCATATATCCCCTTCGCCACGTTTTGTATATATGCGAAGTACGTCTAATAGGTTTTGATAAATCCGAAAAAATGTCTTGCTGGAATCTTTTATAACAATTAACTGCATTAAAATTCTTAATTATATATTCGGCGTTTTGCATTTCTTTTCATTATACCACATTGCTTCCTAGTTATTCATAAAAATGTTACACTTTTTACATCCTTTAGAAAAAAATAAATTTGTATTGCATTTAAATCTTCCAATATTTTGTTTAATCGTCTTGTTTTGTAATACCATTCTGTAGGTTTACCATAGATGCCCTTAGGTTATGCTCTTTTTTATAATTTTTCTATGGCATAAATTTACTTGCTGAATTGTCATTAAATTAGTTTTATCTGTTCTTTTGTGCGTGAAGAAATTTATTTGATTTTATTATTCAAAAAATCCCAAGCTAGAATCTTATATAATGTTGAACTACCTTAAAATTACCAATGATAATAAAATATTATGTTAAGCAAATATACGATTTTATATAATCAATGTTAATCTATTCAGAATGAAACAGATCAACACGTTGGTTACATACATTTTGTGCATTTTCCTTTTTGAATACACTAATAAATGAAGACAAGGAAAGTTTTCATTGAAAGGTATAAACGTACTCGCATGTTAAGCAAATCTTGTATATATGTGTAGAATTTTATATTCCAAAATTAAGTTTGAAAAGCAATTTGAATTCTAAAGTCCTTAAATGAAAGTAATATATAAAAGAGAAAGTTGTCAATTTTTTAATTTTTAATTTTATATTTCTCTGGTTTTTTAAATTAGAAACATTTCTTAAATCAGAAAATTTTAAAATCTTATAGATCAGGCTAATAATAATACGTATATGTGTAAATTCAAGGTTTATAAGCGTTCAATTTTATGCTCGTTAATTGACACTCATTTTGGATACACATTTACTCTCTAAATCTGAACAGTAGCAACTGAGAGTGAGCTTTCAATTTTACTCCAGGACCATGGGATATCTGGTCCTAATTTTACGCTGCTAAACGAAATATGTGTTGAAAGATTAGATCTATTGAAGCTGACACTCCCTCTCATTGTGTCGCCGCGTGAGACTTGGGGGAAGAGAAAAACTGGTAGAAGGAAAATCTCGGGACTTATAAGGGACTTTTCTTTCCTGAGACAATCTCGGATCTGCCGTTATGGGAGGAAAAAATTCGCATTGATTTCTCGGGCCTGACCCCAGGAGGGATAATATTAGATTTTGACAGTTAAACAATACTCCTTCGTTAGTAACGTGTTTAAAAGGGAACTATTTCATCTGGCTTTTTAACCAGTTGATAAATGGATAAAACCCTTCGACACACGCCGACAGCAAGAAGTAGATGGCAGCAGGGACTGAAGACAGAAATTTAAATTTTTAAAATTATGTATATAGTATATAAAACACTAAGTTACGTGGCATAAAAAAGGGTTTAATTTGTCTTTTGCCGATGGCATTGATCGGATTGTTTACAAAACAAAACTGGTAGTCTCCTGCATGTTAGGCATAATTTCATAGTCATAGACTGTTATTAGATTCGTTCTGGTGTAAAGTAACTTTTTCTAAAAAAGATGAGTTTGAAATGAAGAATTCACAATATTTCACACAATACAATGAAACTTTGGATGAAAATATTCAAAAGAGATCAGTTAGAAATGACGCTGATGAGCTTAGGTGAGCTAGAATGCGTTTAGATCAACATCAAAGTATTTTAAGTCATCGAAAATAAAATCGTGGCAATTAACAAATTGAGGTGAACCTCATGGAACTTACTATTGTAATCATTGTATTTTGGTTACTTTTCTGTTATGAGCGCACCACTTGGGATTAGCTAGTTTATTATGTCATATTAATAAATGTAAAATGTTTTCCTCTTTTCTGGGGTTATTCAGATTCAAAACTTATCTAATGATGAGAAAATAAAATTACAAAGTTGCTGCCAAATGAATTCGGGATATAATTGTTTCATATATTACAGTGGTAAACGAGTGGCGGATTTCGTACTCCCTTTAAGCTTCTAATTTTCTGCCTTTTGACATATCTGTTAATATATACAATGTTTACATTAACAATCATTGTGTAACACTAAAACCCTAATACATTTTGATGGAATTAGGAAATATCTTCTTTCTAATTTATATCCCACATTTATGACATTTAAAGATAATTTAACGAAGGTATTAATGCATAAAGCAGTTAATTGCTTTTGCAAATTGTTATTAAGATGACCGACTGTCCTCCTTTAGGTAGAGCGGTCCTCCATTTGTATAAGTTCTGTCCTCCTTCGAAAAGTGTTCAATAAATATTGTTACAAATGTTTTATGATGCAGTTATCATATTATAGTGTGTTCAGTGTGTTCTGTATTATTGCTGCAATGAATTAAATGTTTCTTTTATATACGACATTTTTATCTTCAATTTATTTGTGTCCTCCTTTTCATTGGAAAAAAGTTGGTCACCTTATTGTAATCAAATATTTGCAGTGAAAAATTTAAATTTTCAAACCAGCTGTTGCGCAAAATTATATCCTCACCGCTTTCTGCATTACTAAGTTGGATTCAATTTATATAACATTCTTAAATAAGCCGAAAATTTATTAATACACATAGATGATAGCAATCCGCGTTACATACAATCGTATAAAGTTGACAACTGTGCAAAAGTTTGATTTCCTTTTCATTTCGTACTTAGCATATGAAACGAAGTTTACACAGCCAACGACTCGAAGCGAAGAGCGTCTTTTCATCCCTTGTTCAGGGCCAAAGCTGTAACATTTGCATACGAATGACCGAGTGATTGATGCACACGTTTACATTGATTCTCTGATTTGTTTACATAGTGCCTGTTTATACATCACAAGCTGCACTGCTTTTACACGCGGTAGGTAAACATGTCACAAAAACTTTTCTTTAAACTAAAGTAGACAGATTTCCTTTATTCAAAAGCTATTGGGTTTGTGTATGGGGGGGGGGAGGAAAAGTCAAGTCTTCACAGCAAAAAACCTGGACTGTTTCGGGACTTCTGCTCACTGTACCATTAATGCTAATAATATCCCGAGCCAACACATGACGGAAGCTAATAATATACAAAGGAATACTGGTACCAAACTACTTTTATTTACTACAATTTTTTGATCATATTCCAAGTATAGTAAAAATTGGGAAAGAAGGTTATCAAAATCCAATTTTGTAAAATTAAGTCTTATTTTAAATTTTTGGTGTGAATTTTAAGTGAACATTTGACAATGCGGAACATTTATTAACCAGAAATGTTTTCAACTAGCGAAAGTTAAAGAAGTGGAACTCTCATAAAAATTCAGAACTTCTCATCACTTTAGTTTAACGCTGTCAATTCGTGCTCGAATCAATATTTCCATTCATTTTTATTTTTAGGAAATCAAATAGAAGTCAGTCATACACGAACAAAATTGTTGACTCAAGTGTTAGGTAGATTCCTTATAGAAGGACTGCCTATTGCAATCGTTCTCATGATATGATTTCGGGAAAATTTCTGCTTTTCATTTTCTCCGATCATTATCCTTTGAACACAAAACGATCCCAAATTTAAAATTTTCATAAACAAGGAGTCCTCTCTAAACGTGGCCCAAAAGCTAATTTCTGAGCCGTTAGAGATATATATACAATTCAAATTAGAAAAAAAAAACTTTAAATGGCGTAAAAATTTATATTTTATGTTGTTAAGTCAATCAATATATTTATGAAGAAGTACTAAGTCAAATTTTTTATACAGTTCCCCGGTACTCAGTAGTAAAGTATTCTTGTCACACTAATATTTTAAACTAAAAAATTTCACTCCTCTGCGACTGAAACTGATCGAGTTATGGAACTTAGAATTTCATAATTTTAAACTAATCAGCGGCTGCTGCATGCCAGGAGGATCTTCGTCGATTCAGGAATTGAAATCGTCTGAAACAGTAATATTCAAAGCCCCACAACTCGTTCAGTTTTAGTTGCAGAAGAGTGGAACTTTTTTTATTTAAAATATTAGTGTGAAAAGAATATTTTACTAAGTAGGACGGGGGAACGGTAGAAGAATGTAGACTTCGTAATTTTATTGGCAGTACATTTTTTGACTCAAACAACATAAAATGTTATATTATACGTCATTTAAAGCCTTTTTCCTGCTACAAATATATGCCCTCCTCTAATCCCTATTAGCGCAGTTAACGATATCTCCACGATGTCACTACAATTTTCTGATTGATGGCACAACATCGTAAAGATATCTTATGAACATTGTAGAACATCTTGTGGTAATAGGGTATGGTTTAGAAAATAGCTATCGGGCCACGTTAAGCGTGGATACCCAATTTTTATATGACAAGACAAGATTTAAATCCCACCCAAGCCGAAGCCACATGGGAAGCAGATGAGATAACAGAAGCAATAAAGCAACCCATCTAGCAAGAAGTTATCCCATAGGAAACCACAAGCTGGAAAAGGGACTAAAACGGAGAACCAGTAGCAGGCATTTTCACACCAAGGTCCGCGGACTGTCAAAGAGAAAAAAAACTAAAATAGGAAAACTAAAGATCTACTCTGACCCAACCAACAGCCAAAGGGTCATCACCCCAAACGGCTTTCTCAGAAATTTAGAGAAAACAAGCCAAAAGAACGACTTATGAAATGTAAAAAAATAAAATATACAATAGAATGACGAAAAGGCAAAATAAAACGCATTTTTGTATGACATGTTCCTTGAAAGATATACGCGATTAAAGAAAGATCTTGAGGAGGTATTTTAACCGAGTTCAAGCTATGGCTATTGTTGAAACCCTCAGACCGGCGTGGATTACTGAGAAGTGTCCAAAGTAGAAGAGAGGGCTGACACAGACACATCGTAAACTTTCAATGAATCAAGGAATTGACTTTTTATGGTATGAATTTTTAAATTATACTTTTAAATAAGAATAAATACTTAATATATGGTGGAATTTGCTACCAGTGCTACAAAGTACATTTGCTAAAGTGCGGGGTGTAGGGAGCACAAAGGCAAATCGGAATCACATAGCATTGCTGGGTGCGAAATGTCTCCGTCATGCAAAAGAGGGCATTGAACGGAAGATTGCGTGAACAGCGATCCCTTGCAAGTCGGCATACGTAAACCGGGTCCCGAGGCCGTAGGATAAGTATTCAAACGTTGAACTGGCCATCACGCACCTAAGTATGGAGCTGCGGACTGTAACGGGCGCACCTCTCTGCGTTTATACTGGGAACGTTTCTCACGAAGCGCATGATCCTCAGCCGTTCCGACGCTCAATGTGGTTCCAACATGGTGGGACTCCCCACATTACACCACTGACGTCCGCCAACAACTAAAAGTTACATTTGAAAAACATTGGATATGTCGTGGTGGTCCGGTTCAGTGGCCTGCTAGAACGCCGGACCTCTCATGTCTGGACTTCTGCTGGGGTCAAATTAAGACATTGGTATACGAGACCCCCGTTGATTCAGATGAAGACGTCGTCGCTCGCATCTCAGCAACTTCAAGACATGACAGAAATCTTCGAGAACGTTAGGAATTCCATGCGGCGCCGCTGTGAAGCTTGTGCGACTGCTTCTGGTTGAAATTTCGAACACCTTCTGTATCAAGGAGCTTTTAAACAATGTAAAACTTTGTCATTAAAATGATTTCTGTTACACTAACGTGTTGCTGTTTCTTTTCTTTTTCTTCTCTTACCCGTAGAACGTGTAGAAGCCATTTCGGACCCTGTAATCCTATGTGGTTCCGAATCGTCTTTGCGCCCCCTACCTCCCCTGCAACTTAGACGCACTGGTAGCTAATCATCCTGTATATCTTTTTAAGAAGAGGAAGATTCAAAACATCTTAGCATCTTAATGATTTGTGCTTGAATTGTCCTTCAGGATAGCCTCCGTGGTTGCATTCTGTGAGCAATGATTTTTATATCACGCTATTTTCAGAAAGAATGCCAGGATAAAAGCATTATCATTTTAGATTAAGCGAAAGTGAAAATTCTACTGCTGGAAATCAATTAATCATTTTTTTTAAGTCATAGCGTTAACAATAGCGAAAGTACTGGATTGAAAGACTTGATGAAACAATTACATGGGATTGAATTTCTTTAAAAAATGATAAGCATTGTTACTAATTGTATTTAAAATTAAGTTTTTAAAAAATTATTAAAATTAAATTAACAATGGATAGAAAATAAAATTGGTATTCTCAAACGTTTATTTCTTGAATTTAAAAGTGGTGCGAAATTGCTTTTATGCGAAAATGTGCTCCGAATTTATTGAGGAATAGCTTTAAAAAAAATTTCGATTCATATTTAATTAAGTAAAAATCTAATTAAAAATTTAAAATAACCTTTCTTGAAGAGCATCAACTACCGGAGAAGTAACTACGCACCAAATTCGGTAGCTGTAGCAACTTTACAATATACTTCTGTATAGATAAATTTCCTGTACTGTAAGATTTCCAATAATGCGTAAATATCCTAAGAAATTCATTTTTGACACTGAGAAGTTCATTTTTTGAATTTTAAAGTGGTGCAAAAATTGTTGTGAAATAATAAGCTCCAAAAATAGGGAGGAAAAACGCTAAAATTTCGATTAACTTTTAAGTAATTAAAATTTTGAAAACCTTTTTTTACTGAAATCTTACTTCCCAAGAAGTAATTACGTTTCGAATTTGGTAATTCTAGATCCAGTGGTCTGTCATGTAAAGCGTTTTGAACGATTTTGTATCAGGCATCGCGCATTTGAAAGAAAGTTTGCTGGACTAAAAATATTATGAAGTTAAAATTTCATTTAGTTCCATTTCATGTTGCCTGATACCAAGTTCCTTATTAGTTTGTCAAGAGAAATGTTCAGAAATGCTCAAACAAGGGATAACTTTCGTCCTTTATTAAAACTTTTAGATAAATAATTACAATAGGGTTCGAAATAATGTTTCTGATATATTTTCAACACAAATATCACAACTAATTTTTATTACTAAAGCTTGAGAAAAGTTCCAACTTTATTAAATGTTTTTAATAGAAGAATTAAGAAGAAAATAACGATTGGAATTTTCGAAATCGCTTACATTCTTGAACAAGGCCGAATTTCCCAGCGCAGTTAAGTCTAGAACTTGATGGAAGTATTAAGTTTTATGAGTTGTTTACGATTATTCGCTTGTAATAAATTCCTTCAATGCTATAATTGTAAAAGGAGCATATAGGATATAGTGTGCAAATTTCTAAAGTCACGAAACTGATTCTACTACTTATCAAATCAACGGGCTGACCGAATCACTTAAAAAAGTAGCGTGTTCGAAAAATGTATATTCATTTTGAATTATTTATCTAACAGTTAATATCATACATTTAAGTTTCATTTCTCAAACTAATACATCAATTACCACCGAGGCATGAAGGCCTATTTCAATAGAAATTTAATGAACAGGTGGTTAGAGTGGAGCGCAGTTTCCACCATGATTGCCGGAACTTACCCGAATCGATTCAATTCTTTTAAAGATACCTGCAGTATAATATTTATAACTCCTGACCAGCTACTGTGGAGGAGTTGAAAGAGGATGCGCCCAAGTACAGACTGCTCTGCTCAGTGAGGAGTGAAATTCCTTTTACTGGAGTCAGTTGTCGCGATGCCACATGTCAAAGGCGTGCATGTCATCTGACATCTCACTTATCTTCAGGTGTGCTGTCCCGTGGGACACTTCGAATATGGGCATGAGAAGTTGCCGGATAAGTAAGCAAGTTCTTGCTTTCCTGGTGGGTACAATGATGATATAGCTTTGATGGCCCCATCAACGTCGACGGGTGGCTGGTCTGAGGGATCGTCGCATGCGCCAGTCGTAATGGATACTAAAATGCGTCGGCTACAGAACCTGAATTTGCTATTCGAGGAGGAGGGGTCATTCAGTTCACCATGGATGCTAAAGCAGCGAAGGTTAACTCTTCTTGGTTACATTTTGCCATGAGGCGGTGTTCTGTCTTTCCCGGGGGACATCTCGAGTACGAGGAGGGCAGCCTGCACGATTCAGTTTGAAGGTTCTTATTTAACGGGCTCATCGCCGTTTAAGGGACTTACCTCCTTACGAAGGCACCTCTGCATGGACTGCTAATAGTGAGCCTATTTTATGCAGGACACAGTACCTGTATTGTTGTAGCTGCTGTCAGGTTATTCAGTGTAACCTGAGTGTTCCGAAAGGGTCACGACTTTCAGTTATGGTTTAGGCTTATGTTTAGGCTCCGCTGCGACTGCACGTCTTTTAATCCCCTCTACAAGATGTTCCAAAATTAAATTGGCGTAAATGATTTGGTAAGTATCTGGACACACAATAGATTACGTTAATAAATAGAAATTATAATTTAAAACAAACAAACAAGAATTAGAGCTTAAAGAGAACAGACAAATATGTATTTTCTTTTATTTCAACATTTTTTAAAGTGGTATCCCACTTCAGCATAAATATTATGCAAATTGCTGAAAAACAGCAGTTACTTTGTCTACGACTCAACAGTTTTTCTATTGCTTTATCCTTTTTGGATCTTTTACGAAATAAATTACATTCTAGACACACTCGTTGGAAGGTTTCCCACGATTTTGTCTTTAAGAGGCTATGCAATTCATAAAACTGGGGCAGGCAATTTATAAACAGTATTTCTTCTGTGAAATTATCCTTTAGGGAAATTTTTCTGTGTCAAGATGCACACCCGAGAGAAAGATTAAAATGAAAAAAGTACCATTTCTGAAGTAACTACGAAGCAAAGAATTACAAAGAAATGGAGCAGAATTTTGAAGATTCTTCGCAAATGAATTTAAATTTAATGGAAATGATTGTCGGTATGCTCGTTTTCTGACGTTCATTTTGACGAGGGTTTAAACTAAAATGTAAATAAATAGGTAAGATACTGTTGAATGATTAAAACATGATAGCGATATGAACTTGAAATAAGGTCTTTTTAAGATCTACATCTTATTTAATTATTGCGTCGGTATGTATTTAAATCTTTCTCGTTTGTAATGGGACTTGGTTTCTTGAGCAAAACCATTTCCTAGACGTGGAGCGTTCCTGAATTTAGTTTAGTTTAGTTGTTTTAACGTCCCGTTTTGAAGCAAAACGAGGACTATTTTAAGGCGGACCTCGCAATTTTGAGCCGCGATCAGATGACCAGGGTAACACCTCAGCTGGCACCCCCTTCAAATTTCCTCAGCACACCAGCAGGAGGACGGTTGACCAACTACGTATGATATAACGTGCAGCAGGCCCACACACGACACATTTTTTGTAGAATCAGACTTCGATCCTGGAACTCTCCGGCTCCAAGGCCGACACCTTCCCACTAGCCCACCGCGGTCTGAAGTTTTCCTAGGAGTTGCAATCATTGATTAGTTAGTTGGAACTCTACTTGCGGTAGTTGGTGTTTAAATGTAGTAAGTTAAACATAGAACCTTTGCGTTTAAATTCATATATTGTCCATCTTTAGTTATTCAGTTTCTTTGCGAGCAAACGAAAGCTGCAAACTTCCCTTCATGCCATTTCGTCATGCATGTTTGACAGCGTTAATTTCTACATTCTTGTATAGGAGGTTATTCAGTAAGAAAGTAACCGTCAAAATCTTTGACCTCAACATTTTCATAATTCTCCACGTTTCAAACCTCCCTGAGTTCGATAAAACAATTTTTGGATTATGACTGTTTGTCTATGAAAACGATAACTAAAAAAAACGGAGAAAGTAAGACAAATGAAATTTGGTGTTTGATTTTTCACCAGAATTGTAAATCTGTATCATATTTTGGCAACAATTCATCACAGGGAAGGTTTATTGTCTGTCCGTTTGTGTGCATGCGAACATGTTAACTAAAAACCCACAAATTGAACATATAAAATTTGACACAAGCTTTTCTTACTAGAATCGTAGATGTACAATCTCGGGGAAAAAAAGTATCCACCCAGCATTATTCCGGCGTAAATCATTGCTTCTTAAAACGAAAGATATCGTTTTACAGGAAATAACGTATACTAAAAGATTCTGAGGTTCAAATTCTCTTAAGGAGTCATATACATATTTAAAATGGAGCTAACTTCAAAATTATCAATGGCAACCTCCTTTTTTGATGCCATAAATTAATTTCTCATGAAAAAATTCCCCATTTGACATTTTCCGTTCTCGACGTAAAAGGGGGTCGTCTCAACATTTTACTTACTAAAGTGCTCTGCTTGCCTTTAAATGTCGGTAGTAGCATTCTAAATTATTTCGCACTTTAAATGTTATTTTCAAAGTAATGATCTTCATTTTACAATCAGAAAAATTCGATACGTAAAAAAATAAATTTATTAATATTGCACCACTTTAATTTATAAAGTTTTAATTATATATAAAAAATAGTTAAATTCTTTATTCATTGAAGTTCGAAAAATAAAGTGGTGTAATAATTATAGTTAATAATGAAAACGTTTTTGAAATATAAGACACCCTCTTAAGTGAATCGTTTTACTGCGAAAATTGAACGTAACTTCAGGATTTCTTCTACAAATATGCTTAAATTTTGCATATTCTTGTCAAATGGCCATCTGCTTCGATTACTGCTAATATTTATAAGTGTTGCTACTCAAAAAAATTTTTAAAAACATTTTTGATAAAAAATTTCATGTACTCAAAATTACTTTAAAATAAAAAGTAAAAGTGTAAAATGTGCAGAATGATTCATACTACTACATAAAAAATTCTAGGTAAATAGTTACATTATTTCTCAAGTTATCAATAAAAATTGAAAATTTTAGTTTAACATTAGAAACTCATAATTTAATTTGCTTATAATTCAGAAACCAAAAATGCTGGGATGATGAAACTTGGTATTCCAGGTTAAACTTTTATGCAGATTTTAGATATTTTAAGAAAAATATGTGTTTCATTAGAAATTTTGAAGTTAGTGCAATTATAAATATGTAGACGACTCT
>BGPR01008093.1:0-11347 GCA_013235015.1 Araneus ventricosus | reverse complement strand
TAAGATAAAATGATTAGCGGCGGAATAATGCTGTGTGGATACTTTTTCCCCGTGACTGTACATATTGTATGGGGAGGGCGCGATGAAAATTATGATTGATAATTGGATCGCAAATACTGAAAGGTTGAGAAACACTGTACAACTACATAAAAAAAATTCTAGGTCAATAGCGATATTATTTCTCAAGATATCAATAAAAATTCAAAATTTTACTTGAACATTACCAACTTAAAATTCATTTGCTTATAATTTCGAAACAAAAAATGATGGGATGATGAAGCTTGGTATTCCAGCATAAAGGTTTATGCAGTTTCGAAATGTTTTAAGAAAAATGTGTGTTTCCGTTGGAAATTTTGAAGTTAGTGCTATTATAAATATGTATATGTCCCCTTATCGAAATTTTAAACATTAAACCTTTAACTAGACCTCATTTCTAGAAAATTTGTACATTTTGTTTTAATACGTGATGAACGACGGAATAATAATACGGGATGGCTCATTTTTTCCCCGCGATAATACATAATTTTTAAGATTTTTATGCGTTCAAGGTTTCTGTGTTCTTGTGTATTCAACCGTTATTTGATGTGTTTGCGTTAATTTATGTACTCTGCAATTAATTTTTATTTCTCGTGAGCATTTTCTTCTTCCAACTCCAATGCGTTTTTTTAGGATTTTGTGCTTGTATATGTTTCACTTTTTAATCCTTGCTTTTTTTAATATGGTTTTTGATTTAATATTTTAAATTGAAAATAAAATTGTGTGTCGGTATGTTTTTATGATAATTATGTGGCGGTATGAGACTTTGACTTTTGGAATCTTAGTGTGCCTTTTAATGTTTTTGTGATTGCGTTTTTTCGTTTTAAATCATTTATGCGCTTACATTTTAATTATTATTATGGTTTTTTTTTGCTTTGAGCTTTTGTATTCTCTGCATTCAACTTTTTTCTAATGCGTTTTTAGTACTTTTATGATTCACTCTTTGTCGCTTGTGTTCTTTGTATGTTTTTTGTTCACTGTACTCTGTAAATGGAGTACTCTTTGTAGTGTGCTTTTCTTTAAATAAATAAATAAAAATACAAGTAAGCAATGTGAGTAGTAAGCATAATGATTGATAAAATTTTTAAATCATTATCAGCTTTCATCACATGGTCGACGTTCAAGTGCAGTTCCTCCAGCCTTTCTAGGGAAATTTTTAAAAAAATGCGTAAATCTGAAAGTGTCTAGATACTTTTGATCGTATAATGTAAATGCTTGTTTGACTGTTTTGAGACACACTGTATATCATTCTTCTGACAGATCGCATTCATTTAAGTATTTTTTAAAATTTTAAATAGAATACATATTATTTTATTAATTATAATATTGTACTTCTGCATAAGATCAATATATGGAATAAGAAGACAAAAAATATATTTTTATGGATCTGTTAAAATTAATCCAGTATATGCTCAGGGTTAACTTAATCTGGATTGTAAAATCCTATTTTGAAGAATCTCCGATTTGCAAAATTGTAAGACATACATGAGAGAACAGGTGACTTTTTTTAGCTCTTTACATTTAACGCAAAACCAATTTTAAGTTGGTCACAGTAACTTTCGAACTACAATGCTATCTCATAAACCAAATACAGAACAGGCAAAGAAATATAAATATAGAAAATTATTTTAGGAAATACAGTAAACCAAAGTTGACGTTGCGGTGGCAACCTTTCTGTATGTTGTGATACAATATACTATCATACAATATACTACAAACTATATAGACTCTTAGTCATCCTGCCCCTCTTATATTCCGACTTTTCGGGCCGGATATTAACCTCACGTTTTAAAGCAACACGAGGACTATTTTCCCAGATTAGTAAGTGTCTATTTAAAATTGTTTCAGTTCCCTCGATAATCGCTGCATGGCGCTGAGTACGTATACACAGCCACCAAGTTGGCGCAGTTGATAAGTATGACAACTTGTATGTACCGAAGTAAAAAACCATACGAGTCATATACATCTTATAATCGTATTAAGTTAATTTCTGAAATAAGAGAAAAAAATTTAGTAAACAAAACTGCTTTTAAACTATTGAACAAAAGCTTACTCGGGACAATTTGAAAATAAGTAAGAATTTACGGTTGATGTCACAGAGGAACTTGAATTTTATATTTAATAGTCAGTCCTTCAGGTAAAGAATTTGCAAAAGCATTTTTAACATGCAATTATGTTAAAATATTACTTGCAAAATAATTAAATCACATATGATATATACTGACTTCATTAGAGATCGTTCGAATTAATATGTTTTATAATCACATTTAAAAATAATATTTAATTTACCACTTTTCCTTTAATAAAACATTTTTATATAATTACTGTATTCAAAGTACTGTGTGCTTTCTATGTAATCTTCTTTTCCTCCACTCTGTTGTTTCAACGACGCGCCATTCCCTAGCGGGCTCGTGCTGAACTAAAAGTTTTCTCTTTCGATGGTAGCGGGTTTCTTTTCCTCTCCCCCTGATGCAATAGCGTTTGTTTACACATCGGACATAGACGATCGACAGTGTTTACCTTTAGACTTAACATACGCGCTGGCTCTTATCAGTGACAGCGATTCGCTACGGATTACTTGAGCACCTTTTAGGTGTGATTCCCTTCGAGTGAAATTTTCCTCGGATTATTTTTGTGCCTGTGCAATTAACTTGGATTTCATCATGGCCCAGTCCCAGGCTTCAGAAGAGGTAAGTGCCTTTGACTTATCTCAGTTTGAATGCTATATTGAGAAAATGTATCAATGTACTACCATAGAGGAACTAGATGCATTTCAGTGTAAAATAGAGCAGGTTTCTTTTCAATTAGAAAATCAGGAAAAAACCTTGGAACTTATGATGCAAATTCATAGAGTGGATAAATTTGCCCTTAAAATTATGCTCCGCAAAATCGAATTTCTTATCAAAGGTACCCCTCAACCGATTTTTGGCCCTCTCTCAAGACCATTACGAAAACCAATCTAATCATGATGATGAAATGGGGGATATCGATAACCATAACCAACAAGGACTCTTCAGGCATACGGCTAAAACACCAAGTCAAATAAACTTAAGAAATTTTCAAAATAGCCAACCTGGTCCCGCTACTGTTAACAACTCTAACAATGCCAAGAAAAGCAGATACGTACCTCCTATCTATATAGATAATCCTAAGAACGTTCCCCAACTTCTTCTATCACCAAGGAAAAAATAACAGGACGCATGATGAATAATGATAAACTAAAGATCTTCCCTCCTACGCCCGAAGCTCATAAAACTATACAAAATAAAATCACTCAAGATGGTATGAAATCTCATACTTATGAACTTAATGATGAAAAACAAACTAAAGTTGTCGTCAGAGGCCTCTCTAAAGACTTTGATACTACTGAAATTATATCTCACCTACAGTATCAGGGATTTGCTCCTACCTTATGTCATCCTATTCGTAACAGGCAATCTAATACAAACTTCAACATCTTCCTTGTAACCCTACCTAAAATTCCAAAGTCCAAGGAAATTTATCAAGTCGAATTCATTGGCCGCATGAGAGTTACTATTGAATCCTTGAGGAAGAAACAATCTCCCTGGCAATGTTACAACTTCCAGGAATTTTTTCACCATAGTCGGCTCTGTACCAGAAACCCTAGGTGCATGAAGTGTGCAGGACCCCACAGATACAGGGAATACCCAAAATCTAAGGATACGCCTCCCAAATGCCTCCGCTGCAATGACCCACATACGGCAAACTTCACAGGGTGTCCAAAGAACCCTATTAACAGAAGAACTTTTCCAGAAGCTCCTGAAAATGCCTGGACTGACCCATCAATCATTGCCAAAATCAAAATGCCCCCAACTCCTGCAGAAGAACCAAATCCAAGTCATGTCACCTAATTCATCCCAAGATCCGTTCAACTGGCTTCAAATGCGAATCCCCCGACCCAAGAAGTTTTCTTCAAGCAGATGTCTCAAATGATGTCCAACATGATGAACTCGTTCTTCAGCCAAATGGCTAACTACTACCAGATGAAAACCCCTACTGTTAACATTCAATAATCAGAGGAACAATAGCCTTAACCTAATCAGCCGGAATGCTGCTGGCATCAAAAACAAAACTAATCAACTCATATACTTTCTTCTTGACTGGAAACCAGATATTTTGGCCTTACAAGAAACACATCTCAACCCAGGAGACAGACTCAAGTTCCCCAACTACTCGTCCTACCGAACAGACAGACTCACCCATCGAGGAGGTGGAACAGCAATTCTCATCCGAAATTCAATAGATCATCATCCAACCCCTATCGCATCTACCACATTTGAAAATACTACTATCGAGCTTCACTTACCAGACAGCACCCCCATTACCATTTCAATCATCTATAGGCCGCCGCATGGCTCCATCTCGACTCTTGATTTGAAATTGATATTAATGTCAACCTCGCAGCCAAAAGCAAGATTATTAAAACTACTAACTGAATCAAATTCAAGCAAATTATGAGCACCTCTCTCCCTGGGAACCCCAACATCCAAAGCATTAATGATATTGACGAAGCTATTGCGAAACTCAACAGTGCCATTCTCACTGCAATAAACCTGGCGTCCAGATCTAAACTCATTAATGGTAACTACAGAAAACTTCCGTCTAATATCGTTAAGAACATCACCCTCCGCAATCAAATTAGAAAGAGATGGCAACAAATCTACGATCCAAGATATAGAAGAACTGCAAACCGTCTCACAAATTAAATCAGAGGGGAAATCAGAGATTATGATCAAGAAAGCTGGAAGGAGTGGCTTATGAGTTTAAACCAAGAAGATAATTCAATCTACATTGCAGCCAGGAAGTTCTCCAGGAAGTGCATACAAATCCCACCCATACTGGACAATGATGGTATAAAATACACTCCCCTAGGAAAGGCAAACGCCTTCAAATACTCTTAGGAGAACTCATTCCAAACTAACCCTGAACCGTACGATAATCATCACATAGCTGAAGTCAATAGAGCAATCCGAAGATACATCGACAATCCTAAACCTAATTCTAACATCAAGTCCACCTCGCCGCAAGAAATCTTATCCTTTTTTAAGAAAATCAATCCCAGGAAGGCTACTGGACCAGACGGTATGCCTAATAAAGCATTACAACAATTTCCCACCAATGTAATTACCTTCATCACTAAAATCTTTAACAAATGTCTCCTCTGCAACTACTTCCCCCACCATTTGGAAAACAGCGCATGTCCTGATGTTCCCTAAACCTGGTCAAAATCATATACTTCCAGGGAACTATCGTCCCATCAGCCTCCTCGCAACATTGGCAAAATTTTCGAAAAAAATTATACTCTCAAGATTAAAAGAAGAATGTCATGATCTTAGCATCATACCAAACGAACAGTACGGTTTTAGGGAAGGCCATGGCTGCATTCATCAATTGCTTAGGTAACTAACACTGTCACCCAAGGTTTTAACCACAAATTCTACACTGGAGCAATATTTCTTGATGTCCGCAAAGCATTTGACCGAATGTGGCATAATGGTCTGATCTACAAGCTTATCCAGTTCAAAATTCCTAACTACCTCATAGTCATCCTTATAAACTACCTTAGAAACAGGACCTTCCGGGTCAAGCTCAATCACACGCTCTCCAATATTGAAAGTATAAAAGCCAGAATTCCACAGGGAAGCATGCTTAATCGACTACTCTATACAATCTACACCTCTGATTTCCGCAAGACCAACCGAATCATGAATGGCTTCTTTGCGGATGATACTGCCATCTTATCCCAAGATAGCACCATAAATTATGTCATCCACACACTTCAGAAAGGCCTAAACAACATCGAAAAATGGTGCACGCTTTGGCGTGTTGCCATCAACACAGACAAAGCCCATGCAGACATGTTCCGTAAAGGTACATCCAGGAAAGAACTAAAAACTCTCTCGTTCTTTGATGAAGATCTCACTTAGGACAAAGAGGTCAAGTACCTTGGGCTAATCCTAGACAACAAGCTCACCCTCAGAAGCCATCTTAAATACAACACAGAAAAATTCTGGGCCAAAGTCCACCTGCTCATCCCACTTATTGGAAGATTTCCTCTTACACTAGAAAACAAGCTGCTACTTTTCAAACAAGTTCTGAGACCTATCCTCACGTATGCAGTGCAAATTTGGGACCTCGCAACATTTTCCAACCGTACAAAAGCAAACATCCTCTAAAACAAAATCCTTAGAATCATAATCAATGCTCCCTGGTACGTTAGGAACAGTGTCATTCACAACGATCTGAAGATTCAAACTATATATGAATTTATTAAAGATCTCTCCAGGAACTTCCTCCAAAAACTTGTAAACCACACCAACCCTACTGTCCTGTATCAACTCAATTATACCCATAATAATGGAAAATATGCCTTTCCTTATGCCACTACAAAATGGTCCACCCCTCTTAAGCCTCCACAGTTCGCTCATGCTACCTTGCCCCGCTGCACCATACTCCAATTCTCCCATCGTTGCTTTTGCATTCAATTTTCCAGCCCATCCCCCTCATTTGCCTGCCAGGTTTTAACACGTTTCCCATCTGATTTACCATTGGTGAAGTCTATGTTACTCTAAATCTCTTAGCACTCATTCTGAGTAGAAGAGTCTTAGGCACTAAAACTCATAGCCATCCAATTCAACTGTATGCTTTCTTTTATTTGTCGCCAACTGTTTAAAAAGCCGGCATTTATAATGCTGGTAGTTTTTGCTGACTACCAATTAAGTTCACGGCCACGAGAGGTTCCTTCCCTCTATTGGGTTATGGAAAACCGCGTAAGGAAATCATGGCCGGCCACTCGTGCGGGTTTTTTCAATGCGAGCTCAGTCGCATGTTTCTGCTCTCTTGTATAAAAGAGTGGCGAATTCAATCAGTTGTTTGTGTGGAACTTTTAGGTTAAGGTTTATTCGGATCCACAAACTGATTAACCGATTTAATTAATTGCTATCTCGAAATTTTTCCATTACCGCTAGCAATTGTTTTTCGCTTAGTCGACTCCTCGACATGAAATCAGCCCAATTTAAATGTTGTGGGGAATTCTGATTAACATTTCGAGAGTTATAGCGTTTTGGAAAATGGAGATTAAAAGTTGAAATCAACTTTTACGATATATACAAAACAATTAAATATCTCTCAAAATTTTTTTCACTCACTAAAGAAACACTATTTTTTTACATAAAATCATAAAAATTCGTAAATAAAAATAATTAATAATTTTTAAAAAATATTTTGAAAAAGTTTATTTAATATACTAGGATTCGAAAAATCTTTCTGTCAAAAGTGGATTTCTCAATCATGCTGAAATATTTAACTGTTTATGAAAGTTAGACAACTAAATTTAATGAAGAAACAATACTTAATAAATTTTGAATTCGGAAATTTAAATTTATAAATTGAAAACAGTTATAGATGGAAAATCTACTACTAAAAATTATATTTGGCGAAATTCGACGTGCTGTTGGATAAAATGTGTACTTCTACATTCTGTGTTTTATTAGAGATATGTTCTGTGGGGTTAAACAAAAATGTAATATGAAAATCATGGAAATGATATTTTTCTTGCATACATAATATACCTATGCTTATACAAATAAAAAAATTTCCTACCAATTAAATTGTTTGTAGATAACTATCAATTTGTTACTTTATATAACGACTTTCTGTAATCGAAAGATATTTAATTATTCAATTCAACTTATTTTTGATTATTTAATTTCCTCGGTTTTGTGATATTTTCATTTTAATCCATTTGTTTAATTAATCTTTTATTCAAATTCAGCAAACTGATTTAAATTTTCTTTCAGTACATTTTCATAAAAATTTAAGAAATATCTGTGCAAATAAAGAACTTCAATGCCTTTTGATGTAAGTTCATATTTCATTGTTATGTTAACTAATTCGAGAAAACTTTTTTTTTAGATTTATATAAGCAAGAGTGTATTGGGGCCAGAATACCATTCCGGTGCTGCTTTTTCTTACAAAAATAAGTAAGAAAAATGGTAAAAAACTGCCTTATAAAAATGTGATTTATATCACCCAGGTTAGAGCTTTTCGGCACTGCTTAATTTGCGACTACACCAAGATATATATCTATATATATTATCTACACTTGTATATAAGACTCTAAAATACCCATAATTTTTATGTCCAGATAATCAAACTTTATATTTTTCGACCCGTTTGTCAAATATTATTTACAACAGTCAATTTTTGCAAACCTACTCTAATCACTACCAAAACCCACTTGTCGCAGATTTACGATGATTGATTAGACGTTAATGAGGACATTCGCAAATGCTACTCTATACAGCTTCCACAACACTGATATAATGGCAATGTAATGTATGGAATGGATATTGGTGACTTATTCTAAAATTATATCAATCTTATATCCAGCATTAAACGAGATTTAGAGGAAAAGTAAAATACACATAAAGAAGAATTTTTTGTATAGCAAGGTGGAGTCAGAAATGAAAAGTGAAAACTTTAGAACAAGAAGTGCTGAGGAAATGTAAAAAAGATTTTTATTTAGATTAAAATTACAGTAAACACTCAAATTTGCCGCTGCCAACATCAATAAAGGCTTGGAAGCATGCAGCAGAGGATTGGTGTACCCTTTCGAAGATGACGGATGTTTCAGAAACAGTTGCAACTGAGTCTGGATGTCTTGCAATGAAAGCCTCATCAAAATCTATTAGTGTATGGTAGATGAGTACCTTGATGTGCGCCAATCAGTGCATCGACACTTTCAGGACTTTGCTAGTGCTAATACTCGGACGTGTCAGCATTAATTTGTACCAAACTACTCTTAACAAGACTTTCACACAATTGTACAAATAAAAAGCTTCATTTCATTTTGTCATCATTTCCTTTCTCAATATCTTTTATTTTAAAATTTTGTAGATTTCAGTATTCTCGATGCCAATACTTTCATGTTTGCAAATATATAATTTTGTAATCAAAATTTCACTTTTTCCTGATATTCAAGAGTTTTGAAATTTTGTAGATTTGTGTGCTCTCTGAGACAATACATAATTTATATTTTTCAGAATTTAATTATCAGTTATTATTTATTAAATGACATTTTGATTATGTAAGCGTTGCGCTAACTGAGGGAGTTTGCGAAGCAATCGAACTCAAGATTTAATAGTAGAGAATAATTAGAATGCGAAGGAGATTCGAACTTCTAGTTCGAAACATTTTTGCACGAGAATATTTCAGGCTTTATTAGTCTGTCTTTATGTATTATGAAAATTTTACTCTTAATTATACAGCAACGATATCCTCACAATATCCTCACACAAAAAATATAATTATTATTTGTTGGAACGCGCGTGAGTATCAACGCAATAATTAAAACATTGAAAAGAATTAATGTACAATATTTTAAATTTGTTACAATTAGATTAAAAGTTGTACTGAAATAAAAAATGATGTAACTGAAAAAATATAGTTTTTCGAATTAAAAAAAAAAACGTTCTTTGCTATTATAAGCTCCGAAGTTATTGAGGGGAAATTAATTAATTTTTAAATGAAGATATAAATAAAAGTTGTGAACCCCCCTTCTGAATTAGCAGATACTGATTGCGCCTGGTCTGCTCTGAAGAGAGTTTTGAATTTATTATCCATCACGGACGTCACATAATGCTGAATACATATAGTGTATCGATTATAGTGGGTCACCGGTCTATGGAGAAAAAAAGTTTCCCGATTTCTGCCGGGCACAGCGAGAAAAAGATGCCAAATGGTGTATTTAGCATACATATGAAATTTTGTTTGAATGCGATGTCATCTTCTGCCTCCGGATTGACTTAGAAAAATACATATTTTGGAAAAAAGCTTCTTCATGATGAGTTGCTACAACTAGGCCAAAAATAGTTTCAAAATGTGTGTCTGTCAACCAAATTGAAATTGTATGAGTAATATTTATTTATTATAAGAAAAAATACAAAAATGTCATTTATATTATTACAATAGTATTTTAAATGGCGCGAATATTCTTCTTATAATCGAATTTCGGCATGACTTTTCGAGATTCTATTTGGATTTTTGCGAATCTTTCTCTCTCGGGTATTTTGCACAGTTTTCAGAAACATAAATTTGGACAGGAGATTCCACCGGAACATAAATTTGGATTAGCACGAGTTAGTCATGGGTTATGAGACATTTTGCTTGAAGATTTGTTTATTAAACCCTACGGAAATATGCCTGTTGAAACTGCTGATACTACTCTGAACAAATATGTTTGGTATGTAACCATCTTATCCGATTCTTTCAAATATGTTCATGTGCAATAGGCAGATAAATCCACAGTAATGGTTTATTAAACTTTTTTTCAAGCAGACATATGGACTCTCCATATTTACGAACGTTCAAGTTAGTTCCATTACACACAAATGCTACCCAAGTATTCATAGACATCTTTCATTCCAGGAAGTAATCAGTGATTGATTGTTCTATTTGGATATGCCAAAAGATGGCGCAATATATCCCAGAGTTTCGACATGATCTTTAAGAATGTTGCGTCGATACTTTTTTCCGTCTTCACTGATAAAATTAAAGTTTTATCTTTCCTTCTGTTGAAGTGTAAAGCATGTATCTATACGACTTCGTCTTCTTCCACGGCCAATTTTCGTGTTATCTTGCGTTTCCTGCCAACTTATTTTTATCAATAATTTCCAAAGTAGAAGTGTGAATAACTGCTGAAATAATAGCTGCCCCATCCCTATCTGATAATTCCGTATCTATCACACATTCTTGAAAGTAAATTGTAATCTGCCTTACTGTTTGTAGCAGTAGGCTAATCAAAAGGAGACACCGACGTTGAGGCTTGCGATTGTGGCAGGAATGCATCTTCACTGTGACTAGATACAGATGAAGTCGACACATAAAGTTTCCCTGTGCTTCCTTTTTAAGGCTGGAGCTATAATTTTTGACTTATCATTTCCCGTTTCAAAGTATTCGTTATTTTATTCGTTGCAACCATATCGATGGTTCCGATCCCCATTCTTCTAGTGGTTCGTTGGTCGATTAGTAAGCTTTTCTTTCTGACATGTCCTTTTTTGTGTCTGGCGCAAAAGCACTCAGCGATGTTCCTACATTTGCAGAATGAAATGTCATACAATATTTTACTGGCACAGGGAAACTCTCCTAATCTTTTCTTCGGTATTTCGGGTGAGATTTCAAAAGATTTTTGCATTTCAGATGATACGTTTTCAACATCACATTCAATCCTTTTTGTTGCACAGTAGGAATGAATGCTCTTTACCATATTTCTTTAATTTTCCCAAAATAA
>BGPR01008092.1:52796-66281 GCA_013235015.1 Araneus ventricosus | reverse complement strand
TCACCTTTAAGAACAATCTTTGTCCTCTTTCTGTACATCACCTTTAAGAACAATCTTGTACTCTTTCTGTACTTCACTTTTAAGAACAATCTTTGTCCTCTTTCCGTACATCACCTTTAAGAAAAATCTTTGTACTCTTTCTGTACATCACCTTTAAGAACGATCTTTGTCCTCTTTCCGTACATCATCTTTAAGAACAACCTTGTGTTAATGTACCAGCATGCAGTAGCGGCGATTGAGAATCATAAGTGGGGGGGGGGGGCAAAAAATTTTAAGACAACTAAAAGCACTGGGACGCATGGGGGTAGATAGCGAAATTTAAAACTTTTCGCTACAAAAGGGCAAGTTTGGGATGCTCTGAGCAAATTTGGACAGAGAATTAAAGGTTAGCAGTTGGAAGCTGACAAATTAAAATATTATATTATTTTTATGATATTAATCAAATGATACTAATTTTTCCGCAAAAGTGAGGGGACGAATGCCGACCTTTTCTCCGATTCACCGCAACTGTCAGCATGTTTCTGATAACACAGAAAAGCAATTAACACCATAAACTCTTCAACCCGGTTCGACGTACAGAGTAAGTGCATCGAATTATCGCAATTTTGCACTTATAAACTAAAATAAAGTCATTCAGAGACGTTATAATTCGATACAAAAATTACGTGGAATCTATAAGCATTTTAGTTGCTCTTTGGCGTCTACTTCTACAAGAATCAATGTGAAGTGATGCCTTGAAATCAAGTATTTAAAGTCCATCGAACCCATCCACTATCAAAGACGATACTAGATCACGACTAGTTCATTTCGAGTTCCAGTTTTTTAACCGGCAGCGCTAGCTCCGATGCTATCGATGTTCGATGACTTAGCTTTCTGCGGCTGCTGAAGTAATTCGTCATGCAGTTCCAGTTTTTCTGCTGCTACAAGAGTTATCCTTCAGTTCCAACTAAAGCCAGCGAGAATGCTCCTAATCTGTAGATTCTCTCAAGTTTGTGGAATGATCCAGGAAATACATCGCATCGAATTGTGTCATCTAGCTCTGAGCACCTTATTTCTTTTAAGTTATTTTACATTGTTGAATTTTATTAAAGATTATTTGTTATCCATCGAACGTCTAATAATTTAGTGGAGTAAGGCATACAAGCTGATGGTTCAAGATCTTTAGGTTCTCAACTGAATTAAAACGACAACGCATTACCGAAATAGAAAGTGTCATCAAATTAGACAGCTGAGAAAACAAACGGTTTGAGGGGTTAAGTAATCTAACTTTAGAGTGGTGTTGAATGTTCTGGAGTTGTCTGCTGATTCCATTTTTGTCCTTGTGGCAGGACCCCGGGTTGAAGCAATGAGCCTTATGTCCAGTAATTTCAAGTAGTTTCCAAAGGCGACGATAATCAAGCAAACAAACACAGCGAAGAAAGAAATCCTTCATTTGTCTTGAGGTATCCGACTAGGTTGAAAATGCGATTTTCGAATAAAAATTCAAAAACGCTTTTATGATCTAAAAGTAAAGCCACAACTTTTAAGATTCTAAAAGAGACTTTGTTTTTATTCTTATTTCTTGAATATCTAATTCCTTGATATTTATTTGATTATCATATTTTTATTGCGTTTTCTGAAAAATGAAAATTTCACTAAAATTGGTCCACGAAAAACGTGATATCTCCAAAACAATTCATTGAAATTTGGTACACATGTTTCAAACGCCTATGCGGGTGTAATAGACCGCAGATTTTGTGTTAGCTTTATTTAGTCATGTTTTACAGTCACTTTCAGTTCGAAACATAGATAATTTTGACGAAAAATCAATGGCGCCAGCTTTGAATGTTCACGAAATAATTATTTATTAAAATAAATTTCATCTTGCGGTTTATTACATTCTAGATAGTTTAAGAAGTACGCTTGCGGAATTAAAATTAATTAAATCCCACATTTTTCAATTATGCTGTTTTTGTTAACATTTAAATTTTTATTAAAATTCTTGAAAAAGAATTATTATTCTCAAAAACTACTGATCATATATGAATTTTTATTTCTTATTGTGTCTATTTAAGCCTATTTTTGTTTTAGCTCTGTATGTCTTGATTGTGCATGCTTTTTTAAAATTTTTTCACCGAATCTAGCCGAGTACCTTAATAAAATGATAAAGGTACCCGACTAGGTTCGGAGAAAAAATTTATGAAAAGATTCCTGAAGGATAGTTCAGAGGGTAAATAAGAGCAGTGGACTGTTAATTAAATAAATTTATTGTAAACAAAAGCATGAACGATCAAGGCATAATTTAAATAAATTCTTAAGTAGTAACATTTAAAGAGAGACGATTTTTATTCCCAAAGGGGAATACGACACAAAGGTCCGTTCGCTTAGGCTATCCGAACGAGAATGAACTCCAGTCAACCTCCCACCCCCCAAGGACACGAAAGTGGACAGCTAAATTTCATTCAACTCTTCACCCTCAAATGGCGCGAAGCTCCGCGGCGAATGGAAAGACGTGTAGGCGTCAACAATTCCTTTGTTCTTGTTCATCTTACAGCGTCTCTTTTGTTTGGCTCTGATTTTGAAAGAGGGTGAATATTTGCATTTTTCTCTCTATTGATTTTGTTATTAGGGAATTTGATAAATTTTCTTTTTTCCTTTATTTGGTTGCTGGACAAATTCAGGCCACAGAAAGGATTAAATTTTGACTTTTTTCATTCCTTTCTATAGAAAATTTGTCCAATTTAGAACTACAAATGGCGTGTGGTCTCCGTAAAGTTCGCCATTCCAGTTCTTTTCCATTTTTCTTCTATTTCGATTATTTTTTAATTTCTAATTTTTGTTAAGTGTTTCAATTAGTAGAGATTCTTTGTTATTTAATACTATAGTTTTCGTTGTGTTGTTTTTAGGAAAATTGTGTTGATGCAATCACTTAATGCTGCTGCGTTGAGCGCGATAAAAGGTGTATTGTTATCATTATTATTATTGTTTACTTTTTCTGTTTCTTTTATTTATTTTTCTTTTGAATTCAAATTTATGTTTTTTCTATTATTTGCCTTTGTATTTCATTAGAAGTAACTGCATATCCACGTTTCTATTTAATGCAAAAAACAGTTTTTATTTTAATTTAATTTCAATTAATATTTAAATTAATTTTGCTAAATTTTATCAATTGTAACTGTTAATAAAATTATATAATAGTAGCAAAATTAGTTCTGTGTCTGTACAGATACAAATGTAGGCATTTTGCAGTTCCTGCATTACATTAAAAAGTATCGAAAACATCTAAAATTCTCTGTCAGGTTGATTTAAAAAAAATAAGATGTCTAATAAATTCATTTGGACGGCATGTATTACCGTCATTATTAAAAAAATTAGTACTGGAAATATCTCTCAAATGCCAATATTAGAATGCCAGCTATTGATCAGTAGAGAAAAATCCAAATTTTAAATAGGTTTTGCCAACAACAAAATGAAAGAGAGCTTGGCTTTTATTCTGAAATTATGTTTCAGAAAGTCATTTTTAATTGGATAAACAAGCCAATTACGGAGGATTAAGACATTTCACATATAATAACCTCATATAAAGAACTAACGGAAGGAAAGTCTTGAAAAATGAAAAAGACAGTAAAAACCGTTACTTGACAGAATTTTTTACATAACGAATTGTGAAATATAACATATGTTTGCATGAGAGGTCTCGTATTTCAAACTATTTGTTCTACAGATAACGAGAACAGATAAATTTAAATCTGATCCTTAAATTCGGATTAGGAATCCCCTCCCACACTTTCTTCATATGCCCTTGAACGCAGCCAAGCAACCTTGTAATTAAAATGAACCCCTGAACCGAGACTGATTTTTAAAAACAAACTAATCAGATAATTCCGAGAAAAACTTTAAATAGACTTTTAGAGATTACTTCGGAAATCCGGTTATCAATGTTTATAGGTTATTATTAATACAGGATAAACGAAAAGTCCGTAGAGACTTTAAAAATTCATAAAAACCAGAAAAATAACCGAAATGAAATACGGTTTTCAGGGTTAGGTCACGGGAAATTTTTTAAGACAGAAAAAAATAACTCAGAAAACAGCCGATAGATGGCGCTGGTGCGAGCGACTTCAATGGAAATATGCAAATGAGAGGGTTTTAAGAACTTGTGCTCCTAATCCACAGCCACAAGCGTTTGTCAGGGTGGCCGAATGGTCTGAGGCGCTGCGTTCAGGTCGCAGTCCACTTTTGTGGGCATGGGTTCGAATCCCACTTCTGACAAAGTTTATTTTTAATTTCGCTCTTCAAGGCCGAAAGTAGTAAAGTACAAATAATTAAATCCATACGAGATTAAAGAGACAGTATATATATCAAAACAAACTTAGAAACACAAGACAAAAACTCAAAAACAGTCAAGACAAAATGGCAAAAATAGACAAAAACCAAAATAAAATTGAAAAATATCATAGCGAGCCGCTCGTCAGGAAGAGAAGCTCGTTCATGATATTAATTTGTGCTTTTTTCTACTAACGACAAACGAAATCCTTTAAAAATTGCCGTCATCCCCTCTAAAAGCACAAGACAAATAAAAATGGAAGAATTCTTAAATAAAAAATAAATACATTTAAGAAGATTTAAAAAGAATCAAAAACAAAATCAAAATCAACTGAGATACAAATATCTCAGAATTACAAAAAAGATAGCAAGTAAATAAAGTTAACAGCCTCATATATAAAATAATAAATAAAAGTGAAATACGTTACCGGCTAGGAAAAAGCTATCGTAGAGGTATGTTAAATATATTATATATATATATATCATTACTATTTTATTATCAGGCAACGTGACCGTCAGGCCTAAAATCTTTGATAGAATGACTGTGGAATATGTATGTTACCGACTCCACTACAGATGAATAATGTGCTGAGTGCGAAGGGTGCTTTGTTGGAGGTTGCTTTCGTAAACAGGAATCAACCATTGCCTTCTGCACTCAAGCGTTTGCTGGATTTTGAATCGGCCGCAATGGTGCCCCATAATCCTGGTGTTGGTGGTGGTGAGACCTTTAAAGAGTTCTGGCTCAAGGCACGAGGACGTGCTGGTGGTGTGGCGTCATGTGGAACACATACTGTAACTAAACAATTTAGGATTATTCTGTCGTTATTTATTATATTTTCAATTATTGTCGTATATCCAATATCTTCTTTTGACCAAATTCAAAAATTCAAAATTTATTTTCGAGGAATTTTTTATAATATCAAAACAAAATTGTTAAATTATTGGCCACTTCGTATTTACCCTTTTCTAAAAATTAATGAAAATATTTTTAAATCTTCTATAAAATTTAACTCAACTCTTATACAATGGAGCTATGTGGTTAATTAATTTTCTATAAATTTACAAAATATTTAATTAGACATAATGAAATTTTACCTTATTTTGACACAAAATATTGTAAAAAATAAAGTTTTGAGTTTGTTTGAAAAAGCTAATTTTAGTATAATAAAAGTGGTGTACTTTACTTGTATAAAAAGTTTCATACATGTATCTATAACAGACTGCGAGAAAAGATACATAGAAATGACCAATTACACATTTTTTGTTCTGACGAAAAAAAAAATTGTAAAAAAAAATGAATTTTTTTAAAACTCACTTCAATGTAACGAGAAAAATGTACTTTACTTCTATAGAAAATTTCAAACATGAATCTGTAACAGATTTTGAGAGAGTAACATTGAAGTAACAGGGTTAGGGTTAACGGACTTAGGGTTCTAAATCCCCTTAATCTTTACTCCTCTAGTGATTATAAAGGTAGCTGAAATATCTTGAAACCATTGCAAACATTTTTCAAGGAGGAATGCAAAATGTGGCCAGTAACATAAGACAGCATAACCATCCAAGGAAGGGTTTTTCGAATGAGTTATAAAATTCTTAGAATATATTTGGAAATTCTATAGTACAAAGTCCTAAAATTTTTTCATTCCCCATCCCTTTTCGGGTAGAAAGGTAAGTATTTGGGGTTTAACAGAACAAGAACCAGGTATGTCTAGACGACGCCAAACTTTCTTTCGTTGGGAAAAAAAATCGCGACGACATTCTCATCTTAAAACGTTCTTTGAGACCTCAAAATAGGAAAATGAATGCATAAAAAATATTAATTGTTTATAAATAAAAGAAAATTCCATTATAAACATGAAATGTTCTAAAAATGCATGCAAATTTCAATGATCTATTACAAGTGTAGTGAATAAATAACATACATCAAAATTTCATAACTCAAATTAATAAATCCAAATGTAGAATTTTTTTCATTCCAAAAAGTTTAATTTTCATTAATATAATATTTTTTTCATTCAGTAAAATTAAAATTTTTTACCGTTAATGTCATAAGTCATGATTCAGTCAAGCGTCATAAATATAACTAATTTTCAACCAATAATGTGAGCTTTTCAGCCAATGACTCATTTCTAAGTTGTCGATAATTTTCTACTTCTGCAAGACGACCAATTGATTCTAAAACTGGCGCGAATCGGATATACATGAATATATTTCATTGGATCTGACCGAGAAGAAAACTCATAATGATGTAGATAAAAATATTAAATTTTTAAGACCTCTTGGAGGTCTTCAGTCATCATTAGAAGTAAATAAAAAGCAATTAACCAATTCCGTTACTTTAATTTATATAAAGCATTTCGTAACCTTTCACCTTTAAAACATTCCCTGTAAACATGTTTAACTAGATTTGAATTATAGGAGAATAATTTTAAAATGTGAAATACTGCAAATGTTCTCCGTCATTTCGAAGATGCAGTTCCTTGTTTCCGAAATGGCCTGCCATATTCTGTGGTGTCTGCATATTTATATGATAAGTAGAATGGTTAATTTCATTCCTGATGGTTTAGAATATTTTATTTAAAGTTCCTAGATTGTCTGTAAACTATAATTATAATTAATAGAGCACTTCCCAAGTAAAAAAGTCAGCAAAAAACCTTTAAAAAATGAGATTTTATAGGTATTTTGAAGGTTTCTACAAGGATTTTGAAGGAAAATGAAAACTGCAGGTTTCCTTCAGGAAATGTACAGTTTATTTAAAGGTTTCATGCAGGCTTTTTAAGACTACTAAATTACCATTCAGGTATTTTGAAGGTCTCTACAGGTATTTTAGAGAAAAATAAAAGTTGCAGGTTTCCTTCGAGAAATGTAAAGATTTTTTTAAGGTTTTATACAGACTTTTTTCCAACAAGTTTATAGATTTCAATTTACCTTCAATGACTTAGAAGATTTTTAAACAGATTTTACTTCAGGTATTTTGAAAAAAAATGAAAATTGCTTTTGATGCATGAAATATGAATGTTGATTGTTTTATTTCGGTTTCATACAGTTTTATATAATATGGTATATAACTCGGATTCAAACTACTTTCGGTATAGCTGGATAGAGAGAAGAGGGAAGGGGAAATTGTTTGTTTGTTTGTTTGTTTTTTGGCACAAGAGCCATTTCTGGCTAAACGGAAGGGGAAAGAACTAGGGTGTAATATATAAAGAAAAGATATTTTACATATGGATATATAGAAAAAATATTACAGATATCTTTTATATTCAAGGCGTTTATTTATATATATTCAGCAGTATATTTTATACAGCATGCCTGTGAAATATTCAGCTTTTTGATTCTGTTGGCGAGTTAGTCAGGTTGAGTAGAATATATCAGAATTGAAGCATCACTGGATTGAAAAGTCGACTCTTTAATAAAACTAAATTGACATGCTAACATAAAAAGTTTAGATAAACATTTTATGTTAGCATGTCAAGCTTGAAATATTTAAAATTTAAAAGAAACCTTTCGGTTTTTTCAGAAGACATCAACAACATACTGTTAGAAGAGCGTACCACTTGAATGAGAATGCTGAAGCTTTCAAGTATCTCCAAGAGATATTGATAGAAATGAATGAACATAAAATTGTTCCATTCTGTTGAATTTATATTATTTTAAAGGCCAATCAATGTATGCTACCCCTCTTTTCATCCATGATCTATATACGGAAATAGATGTGGTTAAGCCAACGGATCTCAAAGTGAAACTGTAAAATGTAGACACTACCCAATACAGTTTCCCTTTGAGATCCGTTAGCTGTAGGATAGCGAAAGTGTAAGTGAAACTGTATAGGGTAGTGTCTACATTTTACAATTTCCCAGCATAAAAAATATGTTGCCCTGAAATCATCTCTCCGTTAGCTGTATGAAAAACGGTTGCAGCTTGGTCGACTGCTAAGAATTGCTTGATTAATTTAACAGTTACAATTGATAAAATTTAGCAAAATTAATTTAAATATTAAATGAAATTAAAATAAAATAAAAAAATATTTTATGCATTAAATGGAACGGCGCATATGCAGCTACTTATAATAAAATAGAAAAACAAAAGACAAGGCTTTAACAAAAGCTTAGATAATTTAAATAATAACTTAAAAGACAACGGATATCCTTATAATTTCCTAAAAGTTAATAGCTTAATCAAAAAAAGTTTTTGTCCTCCTGATAAATAGTTCGAATTTCTCTACACAGATGGAGCTAGTGGCTAGCTTCTAGATTATTGATTCCTTGGTTCTCGTTCATCTTATAGCGTCTATTTCTTTTGGGCTCTGGTTTTGAAAGAGGGTAAATATTTACATTTTTCTGTCTATTGATTTTGTTATTAGGGAATAGGTTAAATTTTTCTTTTTTCCTTTATTTGGTTGCTGGACAAATTCAGACCACAGAAAGGATTAAATTTTTACTTTTGTCATTCCTTTCTACAGAAAATTTGTCCAATTTAGAACTACAAATGGCGTGTGGTCTCCGAAGAGTTCGCCATTCTAGTTCTTTTCCATTTTTCTTCCATTTTGGTTATTTTTTAATTTCTAATTTTTATTAAGTGTTTCAATTATTAGAGATTCTTTGTTATTTAATTCTATAGTTTTTGTTGTGTTATTTTAGGAAAATTTTGTTGATTCAATCACTTAATGCTGCTGCGTTGAGCGCGCAAAAAGGTGTATTGTTATCATTATTATTATTGTTTACTTTTTCTGTTTCTTTTATTTACTTTTCTTTTTAATTCAAATTTATGTTTTTCTATTATTTGATTAATTTAAGATTTTCGGTGTGAAAATTAGCAGCAGGTATCATTTGGCGTGGGGTTTGCAGCCCAATAAATTTTATTGAATTATATCCAAAAGATCTTTTGAACCTTTTTATCAATGATTTGCTGGTACCGATCGCTTTTGATTTGTTGACCCTTTAAAGTCCAGAACACATATTTCAGCTAAATAATACTCTTCACCAAGATTCAAATGCAATGATACAAGATGTTCGTAAGCTTGTCCCTGAACTATAAAGGTAACAAGATACCTGGACCTAAATCGAAATGCTGCTGTTAATTCGTAAATTATGCCAAAGCAATACTACTGTTTAGTTGACAGATGTGCTTCTAGTACTGAAGACTCGAAAGTATTAACTTTTCAAATTGAAGATGGATTGGTAATGTCTTCAATAAAACCAACAATATATATATATATATATTTTACTTTTCTGTTCTGCTTGAAAGTTCAAGACTTTACAATGCTGACAAATGTTGTCGATAATCCCAGATCTTTAACTTCTGTATGGCCTGATGTTGACCAACTGACGACACTTATTCGCTTGTTCTTAATAACTCTACTTTGTCGAACCGAGGATTTGGATTGAATTGTTCTACGTCCACCACTTGGTGACACACGTTCTGCAAACGTATCAGTAAACCATGTGAGCCCTTTTAATCTGACATTCAAATTGAGGATGGATTTGTAATGTCTTCAATAAAACCAACAATATAATTGGTATAATTTTTACGTCTATATTCTGCTTGAAAGTCTAAGACTTTTCAATGCTGACAAACGTTGTCGATAATCCCAGATCTTAAACTTCGGTATGGCCAGATGCTGACCAATTGACGACACGTATTCGCTTGTTTTTAATGACTCCACTTTGTCGAACGGAGGATTTGGATTGAATTGTTCTACGTCCACCATTTGGTGACACACGTTCTGCAAACGTATCAGTGAACCATGTAAACCCTTTTAATCTGAAAGTCATTTTGTATTATACAGGATGTCCACACTTATCGTGGTCCAATAGCTAATTTGTAAAGCATTGGAAATAGACATATAGTTCTAGATGGAAAAATGTTTTAAATAAAGATAAAGATAAAGAGAAGAATTATATTTTATGTTTCTTGAGTGACTAAATATATTTCTGAAAAAGTTACGAATTCTACCTTTGTATACGGTCAACAGATCCTATTAGTCATATTTAGTTTAATATTCTTGGCACTCTAACAGTTTAACCGAAAAAAGGCCCACTCTTCTGCGACTGAAACCGAGCGAGTTCTGGAGCTGTGAATTTCATGATTTTTAACCAATCAGCTGTCTCGCCGACCAAGTGCTGCGCATTGATTGGTGGATCGTCTTCGAGACGGCTATTAAAATGATGTAAAGTGGTCTAAGTCAGAGATATTCAAAGCTCCATAACTCGGTCCGTTTTAGTCGCAGAAGAGTTGGACTTTTTAGTTGAAATGTTAGAGTGTTAATAATATTTTACTAAATATGATTAATAAGACCGGGAGTCTGTATAAAAAATTAGATTTCATAGCCGTTTCAGGAATATATCTATTCACTCAAAAAACCTATATTATAATTTTTCCCTTCATTCAAAGCATTGTTCCAATTGGAACTGTATGTCCATCTCTGACGGTTTAGAAAATAGCTATTGGACCACGATAAGTGTTGACACCCTGCAAATTTAACTAATCAACTAGACATGAATGTCGCTTAGCAAGGCTTGTCTCTTGAGCGGTGATGTTGGCTTACTATGAATGTAGATTAGGAAAAATTTTCTTCTTCTTCGCATTGTTAGGTAAAAGTTTTCGACCGTAGACTTAACATAGAAAATATGAGTTGAGCTGACGGTTTCCACAGTGTATCAAATACAAACATTTTTAACTTAGGGCTACGTTCCTCCCATTGGGGTCTCAGGAAGGAACATGATTCATACGCCAAAACACCACGAAAAACGTTGCATGGCAGATCTTCTATATCTAGCTAACTGCATATGTTAAAAACATAGTTAATGTCTTCTTTTAGAGATAAAGGGTAACAGCAGAAGTTACAAAAAAAAAATCAAAAACGAATTGTAGTTCAGCGACTACTGAGTCGCAATGTTGGGCAAAAATAGGCATGAATTGGTGACGCGTTCCTCTATATCTCGGTAACTACATATGTTAAAAACCTAAATAATGTATTATTTTAGAGATAAAGGGTAACAGCAAAAGTTTAAAAAAATATTGAAAATCGAATTGTAATTCAACAACTACTGAGTCGCAAAGTTGAGCAAAAATACGCATGAATTGGTGACGTCACACGCTTGAGGTGCGCGCGCACAACGCTTTCGCCAATCAAGTTTTCGCGAGCGAGATTTCGTGATGGAGTTGAAACTTTTGTTGAGGAATTCATATATTGATTCAACTTTTACAAGAAACAATAGTCCCGAATTATTAAATTATGTATGTTACTTTTCATATAATTGACCGATCCTGCACAGAATTGTAATATATCATACGCACGATTGAAGAATTCAAAACGAAAGAATTAACATTGTAATATATTTTATTAAGAAATAAAACAATTTTCATTGTAACCTTAGTTTCATTTCCCGTTCCAAAGCCGAGACCTTACCACTAGGCTACCGGGAAACAAAAGAGTATCGCGAGTAACAAAAATAATCCGGCGAGCTTCGAGAAACAAAAGAGAATCGCGAATAAGAAAGAGAAACCTAAAAACTTCGATAAACAAAAGAGTCACACGAGTAATGTACTCCTACGCCTTTAACATGAATGGCTGTTTGAAAAAGACAGCCTCCAGTCATTTTTACTTTCTCGTATACGAAGTATACAAAGAGAAAGTATTGTAATCGTCAAAAAATTCGAACTCGAGATTTTGACGAATCTCCACGTTTTAGACCTCCCTGATTCCGAAAAACACAATTTTGGAATTATGTCTGTCTGTGTGTGTGTCTGTGAACACGATAACTCGCAAACTATTCGAGCTACAGGGATAAAATTTGGTATGTGGTCTTTAAACATAATTTGTAGGTTTCTATCAAATTTTGGACAAAATCCGTCAACGGAAAGTCTGTCTGTCTGTATGTTCGATAACATGCGAACGCTATAACTCAAAAACTTGAAAAGCCAGATGGATAAAATTTTATACACAGTTTTATCGTCATGAATGTAGGTCCGGATAAAATTTTGGGCCAAATCCGTCTAAGGGTTGATTGTCTGTCGGTCTGTATAATCGCATACTTGTTCAACTCCATACGCATGCGCAATAGTAGAAATGCCTGTGCAAAGAAGAGACACTTCGAAAACTTGGCAGTTTGCCAAAAACCAATTCTGGCGGCGAGATTTTGTAAGGAGGCAAACATTTAGGTCGTCTCGTTTTACTTGCGTGCTGGAAACAATCTCTGCGCATGCGCAAGCTATTCTCCTGTTTTCTTCTCCGCACGCGGAACTGGCATTGCTCGAGTTTGATAAAAAAATAAATATTGCGAAGTTTTAATACATACGTATCTTTTTGAATATGATTCTTCACCTCAATATTTTATTATCACTATAATCAACAATGAAAAACCTTCTGATAGTCATTGCATTCTGGGTTACAGTTGGTTCGAACTTTTTATCAACGCAGGGGGAAGGGAAATGACAAATGTTTGAAAAGTATACGAGAAAGTTTAGGGGAGGCCACTCCCCCTGGTTTTTTTTTATTTTACCGTGGTGGGAATAGTATTATGGCTCCGAAATCACCATCAATGATGATAAGCAAAGATGATAAAAAGGGGGTACAATAGAAAGCTTGTATTCATTTTTGTGTTCAATTTGTCAACAAGATTTCGAAAATGGGTTTTCAGTAGCCGGAAAAGAACGGGAAGTGGTAGTTCAATGGATCATATATTCTATAGTATTGGTGAATCATTTTTTTCTAACTGATAATTTCATTCTGAAAATATTAAAGTGTATTGTATCTGACAATATTTCAGAAATCTAGCTCATCAAGAGGAGAGGAAAACGGTTACAAAATTCCATTCTGAACAAACATAAAACAAGTATAGTTAAAAAGAAACATGCTCTAAAATATCCCGAATATAACTTAAAGAGATACTTGTGTTACAGGATTTAACTTCGAAAATATTCAATTGAATTACGATGTTTTGAAGTACAATTACAGTGGTGCAAAAATTAGTAAATAATCCAGCACCTATAAATTGGTTTCCTTAATTATAACTTATAACTTAAAGAAATACTTGTGTTACAGGATTTAACTTCGAAAATATTCAATTGAATTACGATGTTTTGAAGTATAATTACAGTGGTGCAAAGATTGGTAAATAATCCAGCACCTATAAATTGGTTTCCTTAATTATAACTTATAACTTAAAGAAATACTTG
>BGPR01008092.1:26679-38663 GCA_013235015.1 Araneus ventricosus | reverse complement strand
AGAAAACATAACTATCACTATCTTATTTTGAGATAAGGGTACAACAGAAGTATACAAAAAAATTGAAAATTGGAAATTGTAGTTCATCAAGGATACTGAGTCTCAAGTTGGACAAAATGCACAGAATTGATGACGCTGATCTCTAAAACCCAACTACATATGTTAAAAAACATAATCTAATATCTTATTTTTAGATAATGCGGTAACACATGCAGAAGTTACAAGAATACTGAAAATTGAAATTGTATTCAGCGAACTTGAGTCTCAAAAGCTGTGAACAAAATGCATAATTGACTGACGCGATTCTAAACCAACTACATATGTTAAAAAATATACTAATATCTTATTTTAGAGAAAGCGGTAACAACAGAAGTTAAGCAAAATAATTGAAATTGAAATTCTGTGTTCAGGGATTACTGAGTCTCAAGTTGTACAAAAAATGCACATGAATTGATTAACGCGATCTCTAAACAACTACATATAGTTAAAAACATAACTAATATCTTATTTGCAGAGATAGCGTGTAAATAACAGAAGTTACAAAAAAATTGAAAATTGAAATTGTAGTTCAGCGTTACATTGAGTCTCCCCAAAGTTGACAAAAAATGCACATAATTCGATGACGCGATCTCTAAAACCAACTACATATGTTAAAAAATAACTAATATCTTATTTAGAGATAGCGGTAAAACCAGAAGTTTACACAAAATAATTGAAAATTGAAATTGTAATTAAAGGATTACTGAGTCTCAAAGTTGGACAAAATGCACATGAATTGGATGTTAGTCGATCTCTAACCAACTACATATGTTAAAACATAACTAATATCTTATTTGAGATAAGTGGTAACAACAGAAGTTACAAAATAATTCGAAAATTGAAATTGTAGTTCAGTTGATTAAGCTGAGTCTCAAAGTTGGACAAAATGCAGTATGAATTGATTGACGCGATTCTAAACCAACTACATAGGTTAAAAACATAACCTAATATCTTTATTTTAGAGATAAGCGGAACAACAGAAGTTACAAAATAATTGGAAAATTGAAATTGTAGTTCAAGATTACTGAGTCTCAAAGCTGGACAAACATTACGAAATTGGATAGACGTTGCGATCTCTGCAACCAACCAATATGTTAAAAAAACATAACTAATATCTTATTTAGAGATAAGGGTAACAACAGAAGTCTACAAAATAATTGAAAAATTGAAATTGTAGTTCAAGGATTACTGAGTCTCAAGTTAATAAAAAGCATGAAATTGATGACGTTGATCTCTAAACCTAACTAAGCATATGTTAAAAACATAACTAATATCTTATTAGAGATAAGCGGTAACACACAGAAGTTACAAAATAATTGAAAATTGAAATTGTAGTTCAAAGGATTACTGAGTCTTCAAAAGTTGGAAATCAAAAATGCACATGAATTGATGACGCGATTCAAACTACTCACATATGTTAAAAAAACATAACTCAATATCTATATTTAGAGATAAGCGGAAACAAACAGAAGTTACAAAAATAATTGAAAATTGAAATTGTAGTCAGCGATTACGAGTCTCGAGCTGGACAAAAATGCACATGAATTCGATGACGCATCTCTAAACCAACTAACATAGTAAAAACATAACTAATATCTATTTTAGAGATAAGCTAACAACAGAAGTTGCAAAATAATTGAAAATTGAAATGTGTAGTTCAGGGAAGATTACTGAAATCTTCAAAGTTGGACAAAATGAATATTGATGACGCGATCTCTAAACCAACTCACATATGTTAAAAAAGATCAACCATACTATCTTATTTAGAGATAACGGTAACTAAACAGAAGTTGTAAAAAAACTTGAAATTGAAATGTAGTTCAAAGGATTACTGACCAAAGTTGAGACAAAATGCACATGAATTGATGATGCGATCTCTAAACCAACACTATACATATGTTAAAACATAACCAATATCTTATTTTGAAGATAAGCGGTAACAGACAGAAGTATACAAAATGAAAATTGAAATTGTAGTTCCAGCGACACTGAGTCTCAAAGTTGGACAAAATGACATGAATTGGATGACCGATCTCTTAAACCAATCCACATAGTTAAAAAAACATAACTAATATCTTATTTTAGAGATAAGTTGTAACAACAGAAGTTACAAAAAAAAATTGAAAATTGAAATTGTAGTTCAAGCGATTACTGAGTCTCAAAGTTGTCAAAAATGCACATGATGATGACGGATTCTAAACCAACTACATATGTTAAAAACATAATATTACATCTTATTTTAGAAGGAATAAGCAACAGAAGTTACAAAATAATTGAAAAATTGAAATTGTATTCAGCGATTACTGAGTCTCAAACGCTTGGACAAAAAATGCACATGAATTGATGACGCGACTTAACCAACTATAATATGTTAAAAAAAAATAATTCCAATATCTTATTTAGAGATAAGCGGTAACAAACAGAAGTCAAAAAATACTGGAAAATTGAAAGTAGAAGTTCAAAGGACATATGAGCTCAAAGTTGACATAAAAATGCTATTGAATTGATGACGCGATCTCTAAACCAACTACATATGTAAAAAACATAACAATATCTTATTTTAGAATACGGTAACAACAGAAGCTACAAAATAATTGAAAAATTGAAATTGTGGTTCCAGCGATTACTGAGTCTCAAAGCTGGACAAAAAATGCACATGAATTGATGACGATTCTAAACCAACTCACATATGTTAAAAAACATAACCATATCTTATTTTAGAGATGTATGGTAACAACAGAAGTTACAAAAAAAATTGAAAATTGAAATTGTAGTTCAGCGATTACTAGTTCCAAAGTTGGACAAAATGCAATATGAATTGAGATGACAAGCATCTAAAACCAACTACATATGTTAAAAAATAACTAATATCTTATTTTGAGAGATAAGCGGTCAACAACAGAAGTATACAAAATAATTGAAAATTGAAATTGTAGCTTCAGCTTGATTACTGAGTCTCAAAGTTGCCACAAAAATGCATCATGAATTGATGACGCGATCTCTAAAACCAACTACATATGTTAAAAACATAACTACTATCTTGTTTTTTAGAGATAAGCGGTAAATAACAGAAGTTATTACACAAAAAATTGAAAATTGAAATTGTAGTTCAAGCGATTATGAGTCTCCAAAGTTGACAAAATAAACATGAATTGATGAGCGATCTCTAAAACCAACTTACATATAAAAAAACATACTCAATATCTTATTTTAGAGGATAAGCGGTAAAACAGAAGTTATACAAAAAATAATTGAAAATTGAAATTGTAGTTCAGCTGATTACTGAGTCTCAAAGTTGGACAAAATGCACATGAATTATCGACGCGATCTCTAAACCAACTACATATGTTAAAAACATACTTGTGTATTTTTTGTTTTGATTTTGTTTTCAAAACTTTTTCGTGTCATTGTGGGCGATTTTTTTTTTATTTTGTTGAAGTCCTGATTCCACGGGCATCGCCGTGCGCGTACTGCTAGTACTCAATAATCAACAAACTAAACATTTATCTTTTTTTACTTATTTGCTAATCCCATTACATTGAAAATAAATGTTATTTTTGGTTGAAAAGGTTTCGATTTTATACACAACTAGTCAATTTGTTTATGCACTAATTTAAACAGGTCCACGACATGTTAGTAGATGTTTTGTGTGGCAAAAAAATTGTTCAAAACGTTTCTAGATTCTTTTGCATGTGCAATTGAAGGTCCTGGTTCGTCTTGTTCTTCCTCCATATCTGAAGACGAATCTACAATAGAGTTTTTTTCATTTACTAATGACACGATGTCTTCCTCACTCACTTCCCCAGCTGACCAGAAAGTACCCCCCTTCCCTGGTTGACACCATGCCAGGTGTCCTCCCGTGGGGAGGGGAGATAGGAACTGTAAAGAGCCTTGCCTATCGTCCCTTTGTCCCACTTATGGGGTTAGCAACGACTCTAACAAAGGTACAATAGGCGAGGAATGTGGTCTCTGGACCAGAGTATTTCATGCAAAAGGGGTATCTCTTGTAGAAGGTGGGTTGACTTGAGCACAATTAGTAGCAGTAACTAATTGTGCTCAAGTCAATTAGCTCAGTAATTGTAATTACATTAGCGTTAGTAAAGAATGTCCCTTTGAGCAAGTAAAAGTTTGAAGTTTTAGAAATTTTCAGTTTCCTGTAACCGAGTCTCCAGCGTTTGCTGTTCGTTGTAAACGTATGAAAATACATTATTAACATAGGGCTTCAGTTGGGACCGTGTAAAAGGTTCGCTATAACGGAGGGTTCGTTATATCTCGGGTTCGCTGTATCGCGGTTCGACTGTATTATATATTTGTATTTATAAAATTCCTATTCATTGTGCTAATGCTCGAATTCTTAAGTACGAGGGTCGTTCGATAAGTCCTTAGAAAATCCAAGCGATGGCTCTCGTAGTATTGAAAAAGGTTTGTTTTAGTAAGTGCCATCTCTCACTAGACTACTGTTAAAGTTTCAACTATATGCATCGCGTGGTTTAATTTTCATAGTCGATTGCAGAACAAACTTTTGCTCACTTAGAAAAATGGAAAAAAGTTTCGTGCGGTGATTAATCACTTCAACTTATAAGGCTTAACACCGAAAGAGATCAAAGCTGAGATAGATGAAGTTCATGGCACATCTGCTCCCGCGTTCGCGACTGTTTATAATTGGGTTAATGAATTTAAACGTGGCCACATCCACAAATGATGAAAAACCACTCGGGACGTCCAGTGGAAGTGACTTCCTCCGAAATAATCGACAAAATCCGCGATATGGTTTTCAGTGATCGACGAATCAAAGAGCGTGAAATAGTTGAGGCCACAGGCATATCCCAAGGTACAGTGTCTTCAATTTTGCATGAAAGATTGGGTGTGCAAAAAATCTCGGCAAGATGGGTGCCGCGTTTGTTCTCAATGGAGAACAAACGCAATTGTGTGATCAATTCGGAGGCTGGTTTAGAGCTATTCCGTCGCCATATTGACGAGTTTCTGAGTCGATACATAACTGTGGACGAAACATGGATACACTACTACACTCCAGAGACAAAAGAACAGTCAAAACTGTGGTTATCCGGCTCCGAAGAAGGCGAAGACGGTGAAACCGACTAGCAAGGTGATGGCCACGGTCTTTTGGGATGCACGCGGAATCATTTACATCGATTACTTGGCAAAAGGACAAACGATAAATGGAGAGTACTATGCGTCATTATTGCACCGGTTGAGTGAAGAAATTAAGGAAAAACGCCCTCATTTGGCTAAGAAAAAATTCTCTTCCATCAAGACAATGCACTGGTGCACACCTGCTCAGTTTCAATGGCGAAAATTATGGAATTAATGTTCGAATTATTACAACACCCACCGTTTTCACCAGATTTGTCCCCCAGTAACTTTTTTAAATTCCTAACTTTAAGAAATGGCTCGGCGGAAAACGATTCGCGTCGAATGAGGAGGTGATTGCCCAGACAGATGCCTATTTTGAGGCTCTTCCGAAATCCTAATTTTAGATGGCTTAAAAAATTAGAGAAACTCTGGGGAAAATGTATCGAGCTAAAAGGAGATTATGTTTAAAAATAAAAAAAATCTACCAAAATAATTTGTTTTTCTGTCTTTTTATAAAGACTTATTGAACGACCCTCGTAGGTTTTAGAACAATCGCACGCAAACCTAAAAACTTGAAAGTGGTAGAAAACACAGAAATACGAAAACATTTGCGACTACAAACGGACGAGCTAGAGGAACACACGAACATACATAAATGACAAGCCATTAACGGTAAAAGCTACATTTTTTGCGATACTTTACATTTGGAAAGCACTTTCACATCAAACACTCATAGTTAATATCATTCAAAGTTATACACATATCACAGCGATGGCGCAAAGATTTTTCTTTTCCTTCAAAAATACTTTTCCATTTATAAATGCCTAACACGTTGAGGGCATTTGCATTGTGTCTTAAGTTGCTGTTAACTACTCCATATGTAAAAATCCATGTCTGTCCTCCCAGCATTCGTAAACTATTGTACGTCATTGAAGAGCAGTCAAAACTTTAAATGACCGGGTCTGAAATCAAACAATAAAGCTGGCAAACGCAGCACTCTACCTCATTCAGTTGGAGTTTCTGATCGGACTCTTCTTTATGATTATGCCTTGATTTTTTGTGTTCCTTCCTCTATAAAAGATTCCTTTTATGGTCAGTATTTCTGTTGCGAAATAACTGGAGCAAGATCTTTAAGACGTCACGTTTATTAGCACACGGACAAAAAATCGCTGCACACACACAATTCTTAAACAGGGAGCGTTACAGCAGCGCCATCTAGTGGCGATCTCAAATATCTACATCGATATTTAATACTCCCCCCCCCCGATACATCTTTTGAATGCATCACAATTTAATCTTGAACTTCAAACTATACAACCTTTCATTTGGCCTTCTTAAAGTACCATTAGCAACCTGGATTTCACAAGATCTAATAATACCATCTCTTCCAAGATACAAAGTTTTAATTTTACTCAATTACATCGTTTATCATTATCCTTTCTAATTAGTACAAGTGATTTTACATTTACCATAATTCTTAGGTATTTTAGAAAATATAGCATATCTTCCAAAAGATACTCTTTATAGAACATTTTCCAAAAATGCTCTAACAATAATAATCTATGTTTCCATCTCTTAATCAGATCAGATTTTGAAGATTTAGGTACAGCATTTGGTTAAGGTAAAACAATTAATTTAGAACCAGTTAAGAAATGAGATGGTTATAGAGGATCTGATTCATTTACATTGCTATACAAATAAGTAATTGGGCCTGAATTAATGACTGCTTTAATTTCAACTAATACAGTATACAATCATTCGTAAGTCAATGAAGATTTACCTAAAATATGCTTTAAATAACTTTTTACAGATCTTACTAACCTTTCCCAAAATCCTCCCCATCAGGGATCACATTCAGCAATAAATTTCCAAGTAATACCATTATTCACAATCAATCTAGAAATATTTTCATCTTTATACAATTTATACAAATATTTAAATTCTTTATCTGCTCTTTTAAATGTTTTTGCATTACCAGAATATATAATCGTACATACACCACGACGGGGAATAAATCTACGAAATGCCTGAATAAAACAATCTGCACTTAAACTATAAATTTATTCTAAATGTATTCCTGGACTAACATCACAAGTAAACAAAGCAACATACACTTTATAGCCATATAATTAAAATTAATAGTCCTGCGAAATCAATTCCATTTACCTCAAAGGGTTGCGATTTTTCAATACAAACAGGAGGATGGGGACCTGAAATTTCCTGACCTGGATAAGAATTAAATTTTTTTACAAAATCTACAACCATACAATATTGATTTTATGAAACGTCCAGCTTTCAAAATACAGAATTTGGCTCTTGTTTGAATCAAAGTTGCATTGACACCACTATGAAGAACTCTTACATGACTATTTAAAACAATAAGACGAGGAAAATAATCATTAGGCAATATAATAGGATTCACTTCATCTAAATCTAAAGAAGATTTAATTAATCTACTCTTAACAAACCCTTATCATCAATTTTAGGATTAACACAATACAATTTAGAACTCTTATCTATACACTTATTACATTTGTTACAATCAATTTCATTAGTAAAACTTTGAATTTGAAAGACTTTTATCCAATAAGTCATAGCACTGGACAGTTCCTCTGATGATAATTGTCCCACATTTTTTTCTTCAGATTTTCACAAATCTATGTACATATGCGGTAACTCGGAATAATTTATTCAAATTACTGAATTTTTGTATGTTCAGCACTGGTTCTACAATTTCTGCACTCGAAGCAAGAGTGATAACACGTTCTTAACTCGTAATACTTCACGCATCAGGATCACCGTCGTCGTAAAATGACACACAAGATGTATTTTGTTGAATTAGCCATGGTGGGCCACTCCACCGAACTTTATTGTTCGCTAAATTTTTAAAACTGAGACTTCTAGTGATTTTGTCAGCAGGATTCTCACAACCAGGGCAGCGATTGCATACTTCAGGAGATGTTTTTCCTTGAATTTCTGCCACACGATTCTGCATGAAAGTCTTCTATCTGCGAGGATTATTTTTAATCCAATGTAGCACAATTTTTGAATCTGTCCACATGTAGATCTTGGCGTTAGAAAAATATTCTCGACTAGACGCAATTAATCTGGCACCTACTAGTGCAGTCATGAGTTCAAGTCTTGGTAAAGATAATTTTTTAAGTGGAGCCACTCTGCTCTTGGAGATAACAAATGTGGTTTTAGTCTCATCCAAATGTGAAAACTTGAGATACACAATAGAACCATAAGCACTCTGTGAACTATCGATGAAACAATGCAATTCCCATTCGTGAGATGTGTCAACATCGGTGCAGAATACCAACCTGGTATTTGGACTTTCGATAACTCCTTCAATTGTTGATGCTATTTAATCCATTTGGATTTTGATTCTACTGGAATCTGTTTATCTCAGTCAATAGCAGTAAGTCATAAGTCCTAGAAGAGCAACTTCGCTTGACTCACGTAGGGAGCAAGGAATCCATGGGGGCAAAAAATTCTAGATGCAGCTCTCAAAACACAACGTTTTGTTTGTTCGTTTTCCTTAATAAACTCAATGATATCTTGTGCACTGAATGAGAAAACGTCCTTCTGAGCATCCCATTTGAGTCCTAATACCTTTGATGATGAATCGCACAAAGGCCATAAATCCTTATGTTTATCTGTTTCATATTCTTTTCGTAAAGCAAGAGAGTTCGAATTCCATTTTTCATTGAAGCCTTTTTCATTGTGGTAGACTTCAATAGCTTCCTTTCCAGTATTCGTTCCACAAATAAAGTCACGTTTCTTCTCTGCATCTAATTCTTCGCATTTACATTTTCCTTGATTTGTGTTACATAAAATACACTTATAATTCATCGTTGGCAAAGGAGATGCACATGCAATTTTCGATTTAAACTCAGAGTGATCTATTAATTTCAGCCCTTTTTGGTATCTTGTCGCTGAAAGATTTTAGAATAGTTCATTAGATTTGCAGCCTCACGACAATAAATTTCTTTTCTCAAAAATTATATCAGCTCCGTGATATCAAACTTAGATTGTTCTTTCCGATTTCGATTGAATTCAAAATTCAATTCTTCAGGAATTCTCTGCAAACTTATCGGATAAAGAAAGTTTCCACAGCTTCCGGATGTAATACTCAACGATTTTAAGCTTCGGATTTGAATTTCGCATTCATCAAAAAGTTTTCGTAATGATTTAACATATGATATGTTTCGAACAGGTTCACTGGATAACAGTTTATTCATATGCGAACTAATGACAATATCTAGTTTTCCGACGCGATATTTGAGTATTTCAATAGAAAAATCGTAATTTCGATCGCTTATAACAAATCCGGAGATAGCAATTAATGCATTACCACTAAGCAAAGATTTCAGCAATGTAAATTTTTTAGTCTTACTCAAATTTCCATTATTATGAAGAGAGCATTCAAACATTCCAAAAGTCAAACCACTGACTTGAATCTCCGTAGAAGGCACTCATTTGAAGACTCGTCACTTTCGTTTCAGGAACAGTTCGATTGTTAGAAGTTTCGTTTTGAGTCGCAATTGCTACGTGATTTCCTGTGTGCTGGTTCATGAGTCTTTGCAGTCGTCCTCTCCAAAGAATACCTTTTCCTTGATATTCCTGACTTTCAATTATTTCATATTCTAGTTCATCCAAGGACGTTTCGATTTGCGAGTCCAAGTCTTTGAGTTCAGTCAATTTTTCAGCCAGTTTCACGCTCAAATCTTCAAGTTTTTCATCCATAGCAATATCCTTTTTTGAATAGCTGGTTTCAATTTCCATCAGTAATTAGTAGTCAACTGTCTGATAACAGAACTTTTATTTTTGCTCTTCTCTAACTCCATTTTCAAAAATTATTAAAGGTTGACAATTTCAATTCTGAATTGTCTAAAGAATCCAAGAGTCTCCCGGGTTTCGGCACCATAAAAGATTTCTTTATTGGTCAGACTTTCTGTTGCGAAATAAATGGAGTTATATCTCTAAGACATCACGTTTATTAGCACACGGACAAAACAAAACTGATTACACACACAAAATTCTTAAACGGAGAGCGCTACAACAGCGCCATCTAGTGGCGATCTCAAATTGCTAAATCGATATTTAACACTCTAAGAATTGGTATGTTTCAGTCTTGTATATCTCTCTGCATAGTATAAAGTTTAAGCATTTTAAATCCTCTCATCGCTATTATTTTTGTGATAGGCGTATCCTTCTCAAGCACCTACATTCCTTTCCCCCACCGAGTCCGAAAAACGCAATTTTGTAATTATGCGTGTCTGTCTCTGTGTCTATAAACACGATAACTCAAAAACGGTTAAAGCTAGAGGGACGAAACTTCGTCTATGGGCTTTAAACAAAATTAGTAGATTTCTATCACTTTGTGGACGAAATCCGTCCACTAGAAGTCTGTATGTTCGTGTTCATATGAACACGATAACTCCAGAATTTAAATAGCTACACAGATAAAATTTGGTACACAGTTTTATCATCAGGAATGTAGCTCCGTATCAAAGTATGGACCAAATCTGTCAAAGGGTTGACTTGTATGTCAGTCTGTATAATTGCATGCTTGTGTGTGTGAACACTATAACTCCTAAACTCAGTGATATAAATAAATGGAATTTGGTATGTGGCATTCTAACCGTAATTGTAGATCTTCATCCAATTTTGGTTTCATTCAGTTGGAGAAAAAAGTCGCACAAATTGCATATTCAGTTTCTTCACCATTCTACGACACAATAGAAGTCGCGTTTGCTTGGCGCTTTTTACCCACCTGAGTTAGGGAATGGCGCATGTTACTGTTAATTTTATATATAATACTACTGTTTACGTAGACCTAAAATTTTAAACTGAGAACTGATGTAGGACAAGCAAAACAAAATATCCCATCCAGATTAACCGGTTGGGAAAAAATGTCCGGACAAGCGAGGTCCGGATTAACGGGATTCTTATCGTCACTATACAAATGGGAGAGTAATAATTTTAAGGCCTTCATAGATATCTTCAATTCCTTTTTTCATTGAAAAACAAAACTATGGGTTTTGTTGAGATAAATAACTTTATAGAACTGCACAGAAAATTCTGTTTAAAAACATATTCGTTGTTACTATGCTAGTATTGATGTGAAAGTTCCTAGAAATAGACGCAGAGAGGTAATTCAATTACAAAGCATGCAGCAGTAACAGTGGATGCATAATTCATTTAGGCGATTTCTCGATAATGCTTTCAACATTCTAACGGGAATTGCAATGGCGTCGTTTCGCGCATCACAGAAGCTTCTGGGAATAGAAAAGAGTATTCCCTTTAATTACCCTTGCTAATTAGATACCTGCAACTGTTTATTCACGGGGCAATTTCTAGTTTGCTTTCCTATGTTCCTGCATAGGGAACAATTAGTTCTATTTATTTACAGATAATTTCCCAGCTCCATTATATGAGTCTTAAAACCAATAAACAAGTTCGTACCTTTGTCGATCTGATCGTTTCCAGAGGTTACGCTACAGGTTTTGGTTATACGCATAGTAATTTACTTTGTTGCCGAACAGTGCTTTAGGAAGTTAACCCTCTCATACGGAGAGAGGCGGTCCAGGGCGGTTTAGAAATGTTCCCTTAACGACGACAAGGCCGGTCTGAGGCGGTTGGCTTCTTTAGAGGGGAGGGGAGTTTCTGAGATCGCTTAGAAGATAAGTGAGGTAGGAGTTGCAATTATCCTTGCCACCACCGCCCATTTCCGTGCGGCTTAAGGGAAGGTTACGGAAGGGGTTGTGGTAATGGGGTAAATGGCAACGCAGGTTGGGAGAGTCCAATTCATGTCTTAGCCTCCCAAAATAACCCGGTTTTAAAGA
>BGPR01008092.1:6673-19004 GCA_013235015.1 Araneus ventricosus | reverse complement strand
TTAATAATATTCCTGGTGAGATCCTTGATCCTTATGCGAGCCCTTAAGCTGAATGTATCACAGATAGCTTTATCTTTTAAGTATGATAATGACCATCTTTGCCAAACTAGGCTTAAAGACAGCCACCTTGAGGATCAAGGTATAGAACGAATGGAGTGGCCATCTCGATCTCTGGATCTTATTCCTATCGAGTACCTTTGGTATTACCGTGGAACCCCGGTAACTACTCTCATATCTCTTCCATAATCTCGAATGGAACCGAAACGAGGGTTGCTCTAAGCGTGCTCTTTGGTTTCAGTTCATATGTCCGATGACTCTAATAAGGAAAGGCATGCCAAGAACGCATTACAACTAAACGAGGACACTTTTATTTCTGAATCCTACTTTTTCATTATTTTTTTGCAAAAGAGCTCCTTGTTTCTTTTTCTCACAAAAATTGAATAGTTTAAATAGTTGTGATTATTATTTATTTGATTATGTAAAATGTAAAAAAAAAGTAAATGCAAAAACTAGACGATAATAAGTTGTCTGATAAAACATGATGATTTTATTTTTATTTGTTTTAAGTTAAACGCAAAAGATGAGTTGTACCTTATGTTTTAGACATCAATGTATTTCAGAAACATTTTCGTGTCCTGAAGACAATCCACAACGATAGTAAATTTGATTAAGAAAAAGTTTTTAAAAACACTTTCATTAGTGTAATAAAAGGCTGAAAATCACTATTTTGTGCATTTTTGTAAAATTTTCGGCTTGAATTTTTAATTCATTATTATAAATATTACTGTTATTTCAAATCATTTTTTAATCTATTACCAGGTGGCGCCAGTTGGAAGAATCAAAATTTAACTAATCGATTAACTCAAAATTAAGTTTCGAAAATAATGAAATAGTGAATTTCAAGCTTGCCTTCCGGTGTGTTTGCTTTTATGCTCAACATTAATGTATTGCACTATTTCAAAACAATTCTTTTAAAATCTATTACCAGATGGCGCCAGTTGGAAGAATAAAAATTTAACTAATCTATTAACTCATATTTAAGTTTCGAAAATAATGAAATAGTGAATTTCACGCTTGCCTTGCGGTGTGTTCGCTTTTGTACTCGCTTGTGTTGTATTGTACTACTTCCACCAAATAAAATGCACAAAAAATGACTGACTGTTGCCTTAATCAGTCCTTCTGACACGTAAGAACGAATTTTGATTTTAATAATAATTATATACGCTGTCTGATCAAAAGTATACAGACACTTTCAGATTTTCACATTTTTTAGAATTTCTCCGGAAGGGCCGGACCAACTGCACTTGACCTTTGACCATGTAAAAAATAGATTCTAACTCACGTTCTAAAGTGAAGATCGGGTGACAAGGGCATTTAGGTGACCCGACAAAATACTAATGAAGAAAAAAAATCTGGGCTCACCCCGTTCCACAGAAAGCTGATAATGATTTGAAAATTTCATCAATGATTTTGCTTAATATGCACATTGCTTACATGCATTTTCGTAAAAATAGCAATTATATTCTGGAAGTCATAAAGGTTTTCTTAAAAAATCCTAAATTTTCCCGGATGTTTTTTGCTTATAACATGCAGAGTTTTCCACCAAATTATACGAAACTTATGGAAATATTGGCAATATGTTAGAGAAGTATTGTGAAAAAGTTTAGAATACATGCTTTGAATATTAAAGAAAATATGAGCATTTGTAGGAAATAATTTTTTCCTGTGCATGTGCAAGACGTAGAGTACATTTTCTTTCATAACTTTAAAGCTAGATATGTAGGGAAACATGTATAAAAATTCCAGTGTAGTACCATTAAGGTTTTGGAAGATATCAGCATTGCAGTTATCAGAATTTCTTATTCCCTCTAAGAGAAATAAAATTATGAGGTTTTTTCCACAAATTGATATTTTTTAAACTTCAATTTGAGAAGAATTTTAACGAATATAATAAAAATTGAATATGCTGAATACCTAGGCATAATTATAAATAAAATTCATAATTTAAATTGTAGTTCGACATTTACTATCGCGAACATTTGACCCGGCGATGCAGACTCTTGTAATAATGTTGGTAAAGGATATATCTGCCACTTCCATAATGCCGTTGTGGTTTAGTGGTAAGGTTCGGTTTCGGAGTCGGAGGGTTCCAGGTTCGATTTCGATTCCACTGATTGTGGAATCGGAATCCGCCATGTATATGAGACTATTGTACGTTAAACCATAGGAAATAACCAAACGCCCACCCGCCAGTGCGGCGCTGAAGTTTGGAGAGGGGGTGCCAGCTCAGGTGTCGTCCTCGTCATCTGACTGCGGTTCAAAATGACGAAGTCCGTCCCAAAATAGTCCAGATTTGCTCCAAAACGGGACGTTGATGTAACTAAACTACCATCGCATTATTCGTAAACTTTTATATGTTCACCGAACACAGTTGGAACTTAAAATGATTAGCAAAGAAATCCTACTGAAACGCTGGTGAACAGTGGCGACTATATCATCCGGTAGGTATATCTTTCCATGCTTTTTAAAGCATTTTTTTGTCTGTCCTAATAGTTTGTACGTCGAATTTTGAATCGCCCTGTAGAATAACTAACGAAGTCTTTCTATAATTTAAAAGATATTTTAAAGGAACAAGAACGGCTAGTTATTCGATTACGTGTCGCATCATGTATTATCTTGCACCATACATAAGATGTTTTTCTCTGCTATAATTGATATATGGCATAATTGGTTGTATGATACTTCCATTTCTTTAATAAAATTGGGAACTTATTTTTAAATCTCACAAAAGTAAGTAAACACTTTACCTCAAGCATAGAATTATCCAAACATTTATTTGCTTCATTTAAGGAAAAAATAGACAGATTCTCTGCAAAAAAACATTAAAAATAGCTTTAAGGTTAATTTGCATATAAATCGAAGCTCATATTTCATAAACAAACTATAAATAGGTTTTCGTAACTGTTACATAAACGTCTCTCTATTAAAATCTTTCTCCGTGTCACTTCCATATGACATGTCGGTTGAGACGTGGGCTCGCTAATAGAATTTAATCCTCTTACCGAATGTTGTTTCTTTGCTCAAAATTGCCAGAATACATTTCGCGGCACTCTTCGCTCAGCCATATTTTCTTTAATGCGGCGAGAAAAAGTTAATTTAGAGAAAGAATGTTGACGTCGTGGATTTAATATCGTTCATCTACGACAGCCTTTAAGTAAAAATAACAAGTTTTGAAGGAAAATATGCTGCTCTCTTATTTCGAAATTCTGGCTTTTCAAAGCTGAAATGTTCATCGGACTGATAGAATCTATTAAGCAGTGGTACTATAATAGTGGTGCTGCAACTTTTAATCCCTCGTGCAGAGTGAAGCAGATTTGCACCACTTTTATCTTTTGTCCCTTTCGTTAACTTTGAGTTGTTCAATATTTAGCTCGCGTAATATAATAGTGGTGCTGCAACGTGTAATCCCTCATGCAGAGTGAAGCAGATTTGCACCATTTATACTTTTATCTTTTTCGTTAAATTTGAGTAGTTTAATATTTAGTTAATATACTTATAATACGTTTTTACATCAAGTGGGTAAGAATTTGTGATATCAATTTGTAAGACACTAATCAGTGGCCAAACAAAATCTAAGACAATAAAAGAATCCTTTTGATTCAAAAATGTGTTGGTCCTACTCTAAATTCCTATTTAATTGACAATAGAGACGAGCTCGTTCGCACCGCAGTCAGTTTTGAGAAAAAAATTTGTGAGGATTTAGGAATCGTCACGAAATGGCGGAATGGAGAGGAATTTTTTTGGTCCTACTCTAAACTCCTATTTAATTGCCAATAGAGACGAGCTGGTTCGCACTGCAGTCAGATTTGAGAAACTTGTGAGGATTTAGGAATCGTCACGAAATGGCGGAACGGAGAGGAATTTTTTTGTTCCTGCTCTAAACTCCTATTCAATAGAGATTTGTGATTTAAAATCGTCACGGAAATGGCGGGAATGGGTAGGGTTTTTTTTAGTCTAGTCTAACTCTATTTAGTACTGTGGGGCAGGCTGGTTCGTACCAGCACACTTCCGACCTGGTGCGCATTGCAGTCAGATATGAGAAAGAAATTTGTGAGGATTTAAAAATCGTCACGAAATGGCGGAATGGTGAGGTTTTTTTTAGTCCTAGTCTAAACTCCTATTTAATTGCCAATAGAGACGAGCTGGTTCGCACTGCAGTCAGATTTGAGAAACTTGTGAGGATTTAGGAATCGTCACGAAATGGCGGAACGGAGAGGAATTTTTTTTTTTGTCTTACTCTAAATTCCTATTTAATTGCCAATAGAGACGAGCTGATTCGCAATGCAGTCAATTTTGAGAAAGAAATTTGCGAGGATTTAGAAATAGACCACGAAATGGCGAAATGAAGAGAAAATTCGACGAGAAATGATTTCTTCACTTGACCGAGTGTTTCAAGAGATCAGTTCAAGATTTAAACAATTAAATATTCTTGCTGAGAAATATGCATTTCTTATGCCATCTAATTTACGGAATGAGCAATATGAGTGTCGATTATCTAATAATAGTGATATTAATTTAAAGTAATTTCATATCGAGAGAATAAAAGGCTTCAAACTTTTATTTCTGTCGCCACAAGTGAAGATCGTAGGGAAACATGGGAAGATGGCCCTGTTACGAACTTCCCCACAGAAGGAAGAGAGGTCGGTCCATTGAACCCTGTAAGGGCCTGGCCGGATGGGGGAGGACCCTTCTTCAACCTTTAACCTTTCTTGTAAGTTGATTTCCGGCTGTAAGCGAAAAAGTCAGTTCTATCAGCGACGCTCCCACCGTGAGGTGTCACACATTTTGCAGGACACATTTTGGGAGATGATGCAAAGAATTCATGTGCACTCTGTTGAATCCTGATAACTTTGTGAGAGGCATATTATAGTAATAGGAATATATTTTAAGAGTGATTAGTGTATCATTATCTACTGAGCATAAGAGCATGATTCATTGATTTATTGTGTGTGCAGCATAATCTCCATGTCGACAAGAAGTAAAAGATGTTGAATCCCATACTGCGTAATATCATTTGGATTGCAGATAAGCACACTTTCATTTTTACATTTTTGAAGTCTAAATATTTTAGAATAAATATTTTCTCCTGATAAGCTCGTGCGAAATAGATTTTTCCACAGTCCCCTTGAACTTCTACAGTTTATTCAAAATTATAGGCTGGAAAACTCCGATCCTCATATTGTTATAATTATAAGAATTTATCTAACAATTGGTGTCACCATTTAAGCTGTGAGTGTAGCTTCTCGAATTTAAAACTAATTAAAAGTTATCCGGAATCATCGATGATCAACTTACTTTTAAGAAATCTTGCAATATTATCTGTTAAATATAATTTAACTGGTGAAATAGATTTTAATGATATTATCAACGATTTTGCAAATAAAAAAGCAAGAAAAATTACATTGTAATTTTCTGCGTTACTTTAAATATAAAATGTCTTTCTTTTCTTGAATTTGTTTTTTATTTTGATATTTATGTGAACTATCTAACTTATGGAAGGGCTGCATTTTGCAAGTCCCCTCCGAGAGGCAAAAGTTGCAGGTACACCGCTGCTTCTTCGGCAACTGCGTTCGATTGGCGAAGAAACCAGAGGGAGTGGCCTCCCCGAAACTTTCTGGCATAGAAATAACACGTGTGGGGGACAAAATACACCGCACGCCAGAAAACGTGCGGTATTCCCTAAGGTGGGGAAAATGCTCGCTCCAGCGTTCGCAGGTTTTTTTTTATTGCGTAGAATGGAGAAAAAACCGAATAAGCAATTTCAACGCCTTTGTTAACCGATTGATTGGTGAAAAATCTACAATTAGGGTTTCAAGACTACATACGAAATTTCATTTATCTAAGTCATTTCCTTTAGAAGATATTGTCTTCAGACGTATGCGATTATACAGACCGACAGACCATCAACCCTTCGACGGATTTGGACCAAAATTTTATAAGGACATACATTCCTGTTGATAAAACTGTGCGCTAAATTTTAGTGGACTGATGCTAGTTATTCTTCATTAGATTTTACTTTCTCGTATGTCTGAAGTATACAAAGAGAATGATTTAATGATCAAAAAATTGAAAGATTTTGAGCCAATCTCTGTTAGCCCGTCCCTATTCGAAAACACAGTTTGGAATTAAGTCTTATTCGTCTGTAGTAATGGTCGTCCTGTGAACAGATAACCCAGAAAACTATTAGATCACGAGGATGAAAAGTTTCTAGCACGTTTGTAGATTTCATCCAATTGGACAAAGTCATCCAATGGGAAGTCTGTCTATTTGTAGTCCGCAGTCATGTAAGAACGCTAACTCAAAAACTTGAATAGCTAAGTGGATAAATTTTGGTACACAGTTTCCATCGATGCAACATGAGTCCGACTAAAAGTTTAATAATCCACAAAAGAGAGGCGTTCAAGATTACATATCAATTTCTTTTTAACTCAGTATCTTGCCTATGTAACAGAATTGTTAGGCTTATTGTATAATTTATTTACAACAATAAATGTATGTTTCAAGCATCAATTGTTAAACATTTTTTAGTGTTAGTAAATCAAATCCAGTCTCTATTATTTAAAGATCTTTCATTCACGCGCTTTTTGCAATTGTTAGGTTGTGGTTGTGGATAAATTTGTTTTTTCAATTCAATTTCACAAGCAGAATTTTCGCTTAGTATTCATGTGCTGTGCCTATTTTATCGCGCCTGTCGAAAGTACATATTTTTTTTTGAAACGTGGCAACAGTATTTGATTGTGGTTTGTTTGTTTTTTTGTTTTCTTTCTCGTATGTCAGCAATATACAAAGTGGAATGATTATAATGTCAAAAATCGAACTCGAGATTTTTGAGGAATCTCCACTTAGAAAGTATAATGAGAAAGTTTAGGGGAAACCACTCCCGCTGGTTTTTATTGAGTTACAGTGTTCACATGGACGCGGACAGACAGACTTCCCGTTGACGGATTTTTTCCAAAATTTGATAGAAACCTGCAAATTATGTGTAAAGATCACATACCAAATTTAATCCTCGTAGCTCGAATAGTTTTCGATTTATCGTGTTCACAGACACACAGACAAAATTCAAAGTTGTGTGTTTCGGACTAGGGGAGGTCTAAAACGTGAAGAATCGTCAAAATCTCGAGTTCAAATTTTTTAACGATAACAATACTTTCTCTTTGTATACTTCGTATACTAGAAAGTAGAAACAGCTTCACAAGTAACTCACTCTGAGGTAAATTGAGACGCATGTTGGACCCAGCTAACATGCAGAATAGCCTTAAGTGTTTTCCCTGCATTACTGGCACTGCTGTCATTTAAGTAACCGTGCATTTGCATTTTAAAATTTTACCTACGTTTCATGCATATTTTCAGCTGTGTAAAATACAACAACGCCAATTTTTCCCTATCGGGGACTTTCGGAAGTTATTATTATTATTTTGCAGAATATTTTTCCCATGTCGTCATTAATCTCCTACCAAATCTGGTGGCATTTCAACCGATAGAGGGATCTACAGATGGCTCTGAGCAATGTCAGTTTTAAAATAATCACTCTGCATAAAAAATGTCAAATCATCTGTGTTTGAAAATCTGGTTCTATATACAGATAATAAAGAAGAGAATTTCAAATCGATGCGTGGAAAATTTAGTTAAAGTAAGGAAATGAATATAAAGAGCTTTCCGTAGCATTAATTCTTTGCGTGTTTTTTCATAATTTTATTTCAATAAGTGAACTGAAAATAAAGATAAGTATAGGAGATTCTCGATTAACCGGGATGATCGGGAAATGCTTCGTCGCGGATAAGCTAATATCCCGAATAATCCAATTTATGAAAATTTTGATGAAAAATTTTGGAAAAATGATAAAAATGTAAAATTATTATACAATACGAGATTAATATTTTAATTAAAACAAAAGAAAAAGAATTAACGAGAAATTTTAATGAGAAATTGTTATTTCGATTTACAATTCGTACAATTAAAAAGAAAAACAGAGATATAGTTTACCTCACTGTTTTGTGAAGAATGAAATGATCTGGTCTGAAGGTCTGGTTTTGTTTTTTACTTACTCTTCGACGAATTATAATACACAGATTTCTCAATATCATTTTCTTTTGCAGGTGTGTTTTCATCTTCTTGCTCCAAGTAATTAAGTAACGCCTCAGTGTGTACTTATGCGTCACCATGACTTTTTTTAATGTGTTACAAGATTTTCCTCATCACTTTCAGGACATTCTTCGAAATTCCGTGTTTCTTCTGAACCACAAGTTATACGGAACACAATATCATTGTCACTTAAAACTTCGCAACATTCCAATGTCGAATCTTCGTTAATCCATTGTCCCACTGTTTCTTCAGCCGCATTCTCCGCTTCTTTTTTTTCAGGGGGGGGGAGTCGACCCTGATAATCCGATACCGGTTAATCGAGAGTCTACTGTAATTTTTAATTCATATTTTGACAAACGTTTAGCATTATAACTTGCAATGCGCATAGAATAGCCAGTACAGAGTTAAATTATGAAATCAAGTAATGAAATGCAAAAAGTAAAGGAAAACGTTATAAGAAAGCCTATTTTCTACTTTTGTACTAATTCTTGAGACAACCCTTAAATCTTTTTAACTTTTTGCTTGTTATATCTGATTGTTTTCCGTCAAATTAACTAAAATTCCATATTTGGAGAATTCTTAATTTGAAGAAGCGTTTAAGAGAAGAAAAACCGAAAATTTAAATTTTATATAACATTTAGTATAAAGACATCCCTTCCGCAATTGCGATCTACATGTGGTTAAAGAGGAAACATTTCTGGGTTAAATGATACGATTTTCTGGATTTTGGCATCAGTAGATTATGAGCAATAAGAAGTATTCGGGAACTTTTTTCATGGGCTCCACAAATTATCCTATAATGCAAATGCAATTTTGACTTTAATGTATTCAATATTTCCGAAATGAAGAAGTGCCATTTAAATTTTTTGTAAACCAATTATCACGCATAACTGTTTTGAAGTAAGTACAATGGATGCATTTAATGTCAGAAAATTCATTAGCTTATAAAGACCAAGCAGAAAAAAACAAAAATCTTGGCATATTAAAATTCATATGATACATAATGAAATAAATTAATTTCACAGTAGGCTGTTGGGTTGGGAAATAATGCGGCGAATCTTTGAAATAGAAATGAGGGCGATAAGTCATTATCTCGCTTCTGGAACAAATTTCTCTCAGACCGTCACTGTAGAAAAATGACAGTTCGATAGCACCGCAAGCTAGTCTAGGAGATAGAACAACTCAGACTGCTTTCCAATCTTTACGTCATTGAAGGACTAACAAGTACAGAAGAAAATCGATTATACGAACTTCTTTTAACCGGAACCTTGTTTAATCGACGTCGGTTTCTTTAAGTTGTTTTTTTATAAATAAACAATATCACTTCAAGGTCACCTTCGGAGGCAGCTATTCCTACTGCAGGCAGTGCCAACATGCCGATATCATATTTATTTCTCCACCATCCAGGCTCCTGTCGGAAATTCCATTCGTCTCCAAGACCATCTGCTTTTCTATAACTTTCTGTCCAACTCAGAAGAGTTGACTTTACCGAAATGTAGATAATTCATTTATGCCATGGAGCCCACTAAACGAAAACTCGTTTTGTTCACAGTGGAACAGAAGTTCCAAATTGTGAGCAGAATTGAAGCCGGTGAGACTTTAACCAAATTGACAAAAGAATTTGGTGTTGGAGCATCAGCAGTCGGGGATATGAGACGTGATTCTGAAAAAATCAAAAAGTCTTATGCAGCTTCCAATGGCAAATCAGCTAATTTGCGGAAAACTACGAAATGCGCGAATGATGAAGAATGGGCAACGTTCTTTACAAATAGTTTATTTTGTGAAGGAGTGCCAATATCCAGGATAATGATCCAACAAAGAGCTCTGAATTTCAATTCTAAACTCGGAGTAAGCAAGGATATCCAAGCTAGCAGTGGTTGGCTAGAAAAGTTCAAGAATCGCCAAGGAATTTGTCTGCTGACAATCGTAGGAGAAAAACTGTCGTCTGATATTGAAGCAGGAAACAGCTTTATTGCCGAATTGCAGGACTTGATTGTGAAGGAAAAATTAACTGCAGACCAAATATACAACTGCGATTAAACTGGGCTATATTGGAGAACACTTCCAACGCAAGCCTTGGATGCAGATAATGAAGCTTTTGCTCCAGGCCGGAAAAAGATGAAGGATCGTGTGACGATTCTGGAATGTGTCAATGCTTCTACCTCACATCGTGTAAAGCTGATTTTGGTGGGAAAAATTAAAAAGTCACGCTGTTTCAAGAACATCTATAAGACTGCTCTTCCTGTTCACTACATGCATCAGGAAAGGGCTTGGATGAATTCTAGTTTATTTTCGGAATGGTTTCATGATTGATTCGTTCAAGAAGTGAAGAAAATCCTAAAGAAACTAAAGCTCAAAAAAGCGATTTTATTGATGGACAATGCTCCTGCCCACCCAGATGTTGAAACACTCAAAGCCGAAAACACCACTAGCATATTCATGCTCCCGAGCACAACCTCCATTTTGCTTAGGAGTCTGTGCCAGAGCTTACCTTAAAATGGTCCTGGCGGAAGCTTGCGCCTTACTCGAAAATGTAGACGACTCAAGTGACAGTGGGCCTGTCACCGTGACTAAATTAAATGGAATTTTGAAACAGATTCCAGGCTGTGGAAATTGCGAAGAGAATGACGTTAGTTCGTGGTTAGATTGTGATGCTGATGATGTGAGATTTCAACTGATGAGCGATGACGAAATCATCGCCCAAGTACGAAAACCAAATAGCGATGACGAAAACAGCGAAAGTGATGAAGAGTAAGTGATCGAAACTTCTAAAATAAGCAACTCCGATACTTTTGAATGTTTTTCTAAAGGACTGATGTGGTTGGGACAGCAGAATGATTCTGATTCTACAGAACTTTTTCTAATGAATCAACTTCGGGACAGAGCGGCTAAACGACGTCAGTCATGTTTACGGCAAGGCAAACTTCCATTTAAGCCAATGCAAAGTATGTATCGTGTGTTATATAAACATTTACATTGCATTTTCTGACTTGTGTGACATTTATTGAACAAATTTATTGTTTATAATTATAGTAATATAATTAAAATCATCACATTTAGTTATTTCGTACATGTGTACATGTTTAAAATCCAGTGTTAAAATTTTTGCGGTCTCCTGACGGCCAGTGCTCTCTTTTATACGGAATTTTCGATTCACCTACAGCAGTCCGGTCCCGACCGCATATTTACAAACCCTACCCTGATAGAACTGAGGCAAGAAATCAGCTAATATTATTGGCTACGAGGGGCAGTGACGTCATTTTCAGCTCTCGCACGTAACGTACGGCAATCATTACAAAACAAGAGTCGACTAAATAAAATTGCGACGTAGGTGCTTATTGTAGATCAAAATTCGCGAAGTCCAAGCAACGGAAACATAAACTAATTCAAAGTCCGCATTCAATGGCTTGTTTTGTTATAATTTCCGTACGAGAGCAAAGAATGACGTCATCGGCTCTAGGAGAAGCGAGCCAATCATATTGCCCGATTTCTTACCTCGGTTCTATCAGGGTAGGGTTTGTAAATATGCGTCCCGACCACTTCGGTTAATCAAGGTTCTATTGTATGGTACAAAATTACCACGATTTTAAATAATAAAGCTTTTATATAAACATGCAGTACCAAACTGGTTTTCACAAGACAAGTGTCATCGTTGATGCCGGAGATATTGACATAGATTTGGCTCGCTATGCCCATTATTAACCAAACGCTATTTTGTTACAGTATTACAATACATTTATGTGCATTTCTTCTCTTTTATTGAAGTTTATATTGTTGCTTTTGTAAAATTAAAGACAATAGGTATGGGTTTTCACTTTTAAAGGATTTTAGTTTCATTTTCGTCCCAGGCCAGTAATGGAATCACTGCTGGCTTGTTCATGTAATATGTAACAAGAGATCTGCTACTTAATACATATGAATGTTACTTAATACATATGAATCTTACTTAGTACATATGAATCTTACTTAATACATATTCATGTTACTGTGCATATATATCAAGAGATTTCTGTTTTCCGTCACATCCCCGTTCCGGACGTTGGCAGTTAATTGAAGTTTTACTGTAAATGCATTCTCAACTCCGGGGAATAGCGAAGTTAAAGAGGGAGCTTTAATTGAATCCATAATGAATAAAAAAGAATCCCTGCTATAAATGTATTATTCGCTTTTAAAGGATTTTATTTTC